>JBBNEX010000312.1:0-35403 GCA_038021265.1 Cyprinella venusta | reverse complement strand
TGAAGGGTCTAGAGCCTCCATTTTTGCGCGCTGCGCGAAGTCTCGTGGCCCTCTGTCAGAATGCAGAGTTTCAAGAAGATCGGAGGGGGTCAAAATTTCGGCCAAAAAAAAAATGACAGTGTTACCCCTTATGTTTTTTTTTCAGGTCCAAATTTTGACCTTCGATATCTCGGCTCTGGAAGGGTCTAGAGCCTCCATTTTTGCGCGCTGCGCAAAGTCTCGTGGCCCTCTGTCAGAATGCAGAGTTTCAAGAAGATCGGAGGGGGTCAAAATTTCGGCCAAAAAAAAAAAATGACAGTGTTACCCCTTATGTTTTTTTTTCAGGTCCAAATTTTGACCTTCGATATCTCGGCTCTGGAAGGGTCTAGAGCCTCCATTTTTGCGCGCTGCGCGAAGTCTCGTGGCCCTCTGTCAGAATGCAGAGTTTCAAGAAGATCGGAGGGGGTCAAAATTTCGGCCAAAAAAAAAAATGACAGTGTTACCCCTTATGTTTTTTTTTCAGGTCCAAATTTTGACCTTCGATATCTCGGCTCTGGAAGGGTCTAGAGCCTCCATTTTTGCGCGCTGCGCGAAGTCTCGTGGCCCTCTGTCAGAATGCAGAGTTTCAAGAAGATCGGAGGGGGTCAAAATTTCGGCCAAAAAAAAAATGACAGTGTTACCCCTTATGTTTTTTTTTCAGGTCCAAATTTTGACCTTCGATATCTCGGCTCTGGAAGGGTCTAGAGCCTCCATTTTTGCGCGCTGCGCGAAGTCTCGTGGCCCTCTGTCAGAATGCAGAGTTTCAAGAAGATCGGAGGGGGTCAAAATTTCGGCCAAAAAAAAAAATGACAGTGTTACCCCTTATGTTTTTTTTTCAGGTCCAAATTTTGACCTTCGATATCTCGGCTCTGGAAGGGTCTAGAGCCTCCATTTTTGCGCGCTGCGCGAAGTCTCTTGGCCCTCTGTCAGAATCCAGAGTTTCAAGAAGATCGGAGGGGGTCAAAATTTCGGCCAAAAAAAAAAATGACAGTGTTACCCCTTATGTTTTTTTTTCAGGTCCAAATTTTGACCTTCGATATCTCGGCTCTGGAAGGGTCTAGAGCCTCCATTTTTGCGCGCTGCGCGAAGTCTCGTGGCCCTCTGTCAGAATGCAGAGTTTCAAGAAGATCGGAGGGGGTCAAAATTTCGGCCAAAAAAAAAATGACAGTGTTACCCCTTATGTTTTTTTTTCAGGTCCAAATTTTGACCTTCGATATCTCGGCTCTGGAAGGGTCTAGAGCCTCCATTTTTGCGCGCTGCGCGAAGTCTCGTGGCCCTCTGTCAGAATGCAGAGTTTCAAGAAGATCGGAGGGGGTCAAAATTTCGGCCAAAAAAAAAATGACAGTGTTACCCCTTATGTTTTTTTTTCAGGTCCAAATTTTGACCTTCGATATCTCGGCTCTGGAAGGGTCTAGAGCCTCCACTTTTGCGCGCTGCGCGAAGTCTCTTGGCCCTCTGTCAGAATCCAGAGTTTCAAGAAGATTGGAGGGGGTCAAAATTTCGGCCAAAAAAAAAAATGACAGTGTTACCCCTTATGTTTTTTTTTCAGGTCCAAATTTTGACCTTCGATATCTCGGCTCTGGAAGGGTCTAGAGCCTCCATTTTTGCGCGCTGCGCGAAGTCTCGTGGCCCTCTGTCAGAATGCAGAGTTTCAAGAAGATCGGAGGGGGTCAAAATTTCGGCCAAAAAAAAAAATGACAGTGTTACCCCTTATGTTTTTTTTTCAGGTCCAAATTTTGACCTTCGATATCTCGGCTCTGGAAGGGTCTAGAGCCTCCATTTTTGCGCGCTGCGCGAAGTCTCGTGGCCCTCTGTCAGAATGCAGAGTTTCAAGAAGATCGGAGGGGGTCAAAATTTTGGCCAAAAAAAAAATGACAGTGTTACCCCTTATGTTTTTTTTTCAGGTCCAAATTTTGACCTTCGATATCTCGGCTCTGGAAGGGTCTAGAGCCTCCATTTTTGCGTGCTGCGCGAAGTCTCGTGGCCCTCTGTCAGAATGCAGAGTTTCAAGAAGATCGGAGGGGGTCAAAATTTCGGCCAAAAAAAAAAAATGACAGTGTTACCCCTTATGTTTTTTTTTCAGGTCCAAATTTTGACCTTCGATATCTCGGCTCTGGAAGGGTCTAGAGCCTCCATTTTTGCGCGCTGCGCGAAGTCTCGTGGCCCTCTGTCAGAATGCAGAGTTTCAAGAAGATCGGAGGGGGTCAAAATTTCGGCCAAAAAAAAAAATGACAGTGTTACCCCTTATGTTTTTTTTTCAGGTCCAAATTTTGACCTTCGATATCTCGGCTCTGGAAGGGTCTAGAGCCTCCATTTTTGCGCGCTGCGCGAAGTCTCTTGGCCCTCTGTCAGAATCCAGAGTTTCAAGAAGATCGGAGGGGGTCAAAATTTCGGCCAAAAAAAAAAATGACAGTGTTACCCCTTATGTTTTTTTTTTCAGGTCCAAATTTTGACCTTCGATATCTCGGCTCTGGAAGGGTCTAGAGCCTCCATTTTTGCGCGCTGCGCGAAGTCTCGTGGCCCTCTGTCAGAATGCAGAGTTTCAAGAAGATCGGAGGGGGTCAAAATTTCGGCCAAAAAAAAAAAAATGACAGTGTTACCCCTTATGTTTTTTTTTCAGGTCCAAATTTTGACCTTCGATATCTCGGCTCTGGAAGGGTCTAGAGCCTCCATTTTTGCGCGCTGCGCGAAGTCTCGTGGCCCTCTGTCAGAATGCAGAGTTTCAAGAAGATCGGAGGGGGTCAAAATTTCGGCCAAAAAAAAAAAATGACAGTGTTACCCCTTATGTTTTTTTTTCAGGTCCAAATTTTGACCTTCGATATCTCGGCTCTGGAAGGGTCTAGAGCCTCCACTTTTGCGCGCTGCGCGAAGTCTCTTGGCCCTCTGTCAGAATCCAGAGTTTCAAGAAGATTGGAGGGGGTCAAAATTTCGGCCAAAAAAAAAAATGACAGTGTTACCCCTTATGTTTTTTTTTCAGGTCCAAATTTTGACCTTCGATATCTCGGCTCTGGAAGGGTCTAGAGCCTCCATTTTTGCGCGCTGCGCGAAGTCTCGTGGCCCTCTGTCAGAATGCAGAGTTTCAAGAAGATCGGAGGGGGTCAAAATTTCGGCCAAAAAAAAAAATGACAGTGTTACCCCTTATGTTTTTTTTTTCAGGTCCAAATTTTGACCTTCGATATCTCGGCTCTGGAAGGGTCTAGAGCCTCCATTTTTGCGCGCTGCGCGAAGTCTCGTGGCCCTCTGTCAGAATGCAGAGTTTCAAGAAGATCGGAGGGGGTCAAAATTTCGGCCAAAAAAAAAATGACAGTGTTACCCCTTATGTTTTTTTTCAGGTCCAAATTTTGACCTTCGATATCTCGGCTCTGGAAGGGTCTAGAGCCTCCATTTTTGCGCGCTGCGCGAAGTCTCGTGGCCCTCTGTCAGAATGCAGAGTTTCAAGAAGATCGGAGGGGGTCAAAATTTCGGCCAAAAAAAAAAATGACAGTGTTACCCCTTATGTTTTTTTTTCAGGTCCAAATTTTGACCTTCGATATCTCGGCTCTGGAAGGGTCTAGAGCCTCCATTTTTGCGCGCTGCGCGAAGTCTCGTGGCCCTCTGTCAGAATGCAGAGTTTCAAGAAGATCGGAGGGGGTCAAAATTTCGGCCAAAAAAAAAAAATGACAGTGTTACCCCTTATGTTTTTTTTTCAGGTCCAAATTTTGACCTTCGATATCTCGGCTCTGGAAGGGTCTAGAGCCTCCATTTTTGCGCGCTGCGCGAAGTCTCGTGGCCCTCTGTCAGAATGCAGAGTTTCAAGAAGATCGGAGGGGGTCAAAATTTCGGCCAAAAAAAAAAAATGACAGTGTTACCCCTTATGTTTTTTTTTCAGGTCCAAATTTTGACCTTCGATATCTCGGCTCTGGAAGGGTCTAGAGCCTCCATTTTTGCGCGCTGCGCGAAGTCTCGTGGCCCTCTGTCAGAATGCAGAGTTTCAAGAAGATCGGAGGGGGTCAAAATTTCGGCCAAAAAAAAAAAATGACAGTGTTACCCCTTATGTTTTTTTTTCAGGTCCAAATTTTGACCTTCGATATCTCGGCTCTGGAAGGGTCTAGAGCCTCCATTTTTGCGCGCTGCGCGAAGTCTCGTGGCCCTCTGTCAGAATGCAGAGTTTCAAGAAGATCGGAGGGGGTCAAAATTTCGGCCAAAAAAAAAAAATGACAGTGTTACCCCTTATGTTTTTTTTTCAGGTCCAAATTTTGACCTTCGATATCTCGGCTCTGGAAGGGTCTAGAGCCTCCATTTTTGCGCGCTGCGCGAAGTCTCGTGGCCCTCTGTCAGAATGCAGAGTTTCAAGAAGATCGGAGGGGGTCAAAATTTCGGCCAAAAAAAAAAAATGACAGTGTTACCCCTTATGTTTTTTTTTTCAGGTCCAAATTTTGACCTTCGATATCTCGGCTCTGGAAGGGTCTAGAGCCTCCATTTTTGCGCGCTGCGCGAAGTCTCGTGGCCCTCTGTCAGAATGCAGAGTTTCAAGAAGATCGGAGGGGGTCAAAATTTCGGCCAAAAAAAAAAAATGACAGTGTTACCCCTTATGTTTTTTTTTCAGGTCCAAATTTTGACCTTCGATATCTCGGCTCTGGAAGGGTCTAGAGCCTCCATTTTTGCGCGCTGCGCGAAGTCTCTTGGCCCTCTGTCAGAATCCAGAGTTTCAAGAAGATTGGAGGGGGTCAAAATTTCGGCCAAAAAAAAAAATGACAGTGTTACCCCTTATGTTTTTTTTTTCAGGTCCAAATTTTGACCTTCGATATCTCGGCTCTGGAAGGGTCTAGAGCCTCCATTTTTGCGCGCTGCGCGAAGTCTCGTGGCCCTCTGTCAGAATCCAGAGTTTCAAGAAGATCGGAGGGGGTCAAAATTTCGGCCAAAAACGACAGTGTTACCCCTTATGTTTTTTTTTTTCGGGTCAAAATTTTGACATCCGATATCTCGGCTCTGGAAGGGTCTAGAGCCTCCATTTTTGCGCGCTGGTCTAAGTCTCGTGGCCCTCTGTCAGAATCCAGAGTTTCAAGAAGATCGGAGGGGGTCAAAATTTCGGCCAAAAACGACAGTGTTACCCCTTATGTTTATTTTCAGGTCAAAACTTTGACATCCGATATCTCGGCTCTGGAAGGGTCTAGAGCCTCCATTTTTGCGCGCTGGTCGAAGTCTCGTGGCCCTCTGTCAGAATCCAGAGTTTCAAGAAGATCGGAGGGGGTCAAAATTTCGGCCAAAAACGACAGTGTTACCCCTTATGTTTTTTTTTCGGGTCAAAACTTTGACATCCGATATCTCGGCTCTGGAAGGGTCTAGAGCCTCCATTTTTGCACGCTGGTCGAAGTCTCGTGGCCCTCTGTCAGAATCCAGAGTTTCAAGAAGATCGGAGGGGGTCAAAATTTCGGCCAAAAACGACAGTGTTACCCCTTATGTTTTTTTTTTCAGGTCAAAACTTTGACATCCGATATCTCGGCTCTGGAAGGGTCTAGAGCCTCCATTTTTGCGCGCTGGTCGAAGTCTCGTGGCCCTCTGTCAGAATCCAGAGTTTCAAGAAGATCGGAGGGGGTCAAAATTTCGGCCAAAAACGACAGTGTTACCCCTTATGTTTTTTTTTCAGGTCAAAACTTTGACATCCGATATCTCGGCTCTGGAAGGGTCTAGAGCCTCCATTTTTGCGCGCTGGTCTAAGTCTCGTGGCCCTCTGTCAGAATCCAGAGTTTCAAGAAGATCGGAGGGGGTCAAAATTTCGGCCAAAAACGACAGTGTTACCCCTTATGTTTTTTTTTTTCAGGTCAAAACTTTGACATCCGATATCTCGGCTCTGGAAGGGTCTAGAGCCTCCATTTTTGCGCGCTGGTCGAAGTCTCGTGGCCCTCTGTCAGAATCCAGAGTTTCAAGAAGATCGGAGGGGGTCAAAATTTCGGCCAAAAACGACAGTGTTACCCCTTATGTTTTTTTTTCGGGTCAAAACTTTGACATCCGATATCTCGGCTCTGGAAGGGTCTAGAGCCTCCATTTTTGCACGCTGGTCGAAGTCTCGTGGCCCTCTGTCAGAATCCAGAGTTTCAAGAAGATCGGAGGGGGTCAAAATTTCGGCCAAAAACGACAGTGTTACCCCTTATGTTTTTTTTCAGGTCAAAACTTTGACATCCGATATCTCGGCTCTGGAAGGGTCTAGAGCCTCCATTTTTGCGCGCTGGTCGAAGTCTCGTGGCCCTCTGTCAGAATCCAGAGTTTCAAGAAGATCGGAGGGGGTCAAAATTTCGGCCAAAAACGACAGTGTTACCCCTTATGATTTTTTTTCAGGTCAAAACTTTGACATCCGATATCTCGGCTCTGGAAGGGTCTAGAGCCTCGATTTTGCGCGCTGGTCGAAGTGTCGTGGCCCTCTGTCAGAATCCAGAGTTTCAAGAAGATCGGAGGGGGTCAAAATTTCGGCCAAAAACGACAGTGTTACCCCTTATGTTTTTTTTCGGGTCAAAACTTTGACATCCGATATCTCGGCTCTGGAAGGGTCTAGAGCCTCCATTTTTGCGCGCTGGTCGAAGTCTCGTGGCCCTCTGTCAGAATCCAGAGTTTCAAGAAGATCGGAGGGGGTCAAAATTTCGGCCAAAAACGACAGTGTTACCCCTTATGTTTTTTTTTCGGGTCAAAACTTTGACATCCGATATCTCGGCTCTGGAAGGGTCTAGAGCCTCCATTTTTGCGCGCTGGCCGAAGTCTCGTGGCCCTCTGTCAGAATCCAGAGTTTCAAGAAGATCGGAGGAGGTCAAAATTTCGGCCAAAAACGACAGTGTTACCCCTTATGTTTTTTTTTCGGGTCAAAACTTTGACATCCGATATCTCGGCTCTGGAAGGGTCTAGAGCCTCCATTTTTGCGTGCTGGTCGAAGTCTCGTGGCCCTCTGTCAGAATCCAGAGTTTCAAGAAGATCGGAGGGGGTCAAAATTTCGGCCAAAAACGACAGTGTTACCCCTTATGTTTTTTTTTTCGGGTCAAAATTTTGACATCCGATATCTCGGCTCTGGAAGGGTCTAGAGCCTCCATTTTTGCGCGCTGGTCTAAGTCTCGTGGCCCTCTGTCAGAATCCAGAGTTTCAAGAAGATCGGAGGGGGTCAAAATTTCGGCCAAAAACGACAGTGTTACCCCTTATGTTTTTTTTCAGGTCAAAACTTTGACATCCGATATCTCGGATCTGGAAGGGTCTAGAGCCTCCATTTTTGCGCGCTGGTCGAAGTCTCGTGGCCCTCTGTCAGAATCCAGAGTTTCAAGAAGATCGGAGGGGGTCAAAATTTCGGCCAAAAACGACAGTGTTACCCCTTATGTTTTTTTTCCGGGTCAAAACTTTGACATCCGATATCTCGGCTCTGGAAGGGTCTAGAGCCTCCATTTTTGCACGCTGGTCGAAGTCTCGTGGCCCTCTGTCAGAATCCAGAGTTTCAAGAAGATCGGAGGGGGTCAAAATTTCGGCCAAAAACGACAGTGTTACCCCTTATGTTTTTTTTTCAGGTCAAAACTTTGACATCCGATATCTCGGCTCTGGAAGGGTCTAGAGCCTCCATTTTTGCGCGCTGGTCGAAGTCTCGTGGCCCTCTGTCAGAATCCAGAGTTTCATGAAGATCGGAGGGGGTCAAAATTTCGGCCAAAAACGACAGTGTTACCCCTTATGTTTTTTTTTTCAGGTCAAAACTTTGACATCCGATATCTCGGCTCTGGAAGGGTCTAGAGCCTCCATTTTTGCGCGCTGGTCGAAGTCTCGTGGCCCTCTGTCAGAATCCAGAGTTTCAAGAAGATCGGAGGGGGTCAAAATTTCAGCCAAAAACGACAGTGTTACCCCTTATGTTTTTTTTTCAGGTCAAAACTTTGACATCCGATATCTCGGCTCTGGAAGGGTCTAGAGCCTCCATTTTTGCGCGCTGGTCTAAGTCTCGTGGCCCTCTGTCAGAATCCAGAGTTTCAAGAAGATCGGAGGGGGTCAAAATTTCGGCCAAAAACGACAGTGTTACCCCTTATGTTTTTTTTTCGGGTCAAAACTTTGACATCCGATATCTCGGCTCTGGAAGGGTCTAGAGCCTCCATTTTTGCGCGCTGGCCGAAGTCTCGTGGCCCTCTGTCAGAATCCAGAGTTTCAAGAAGATCGGAGGGGGTCAAAATTTCGGCCAAAAACGACAGTGTTACCCCTTATGTTTTTTTTTCGGGTCAAAACTTTGACATCCGATATCTCGGCTCTGGAAGGGTCTAGAGCCTCCATTTTTGCGCGCTGGTCTAAGTCTCGTGGCCCTCTGTCAGAATCCAGAGTTTCAAGAAGATCGGAGGGGGTCAAAATTTCGGCCAAAAACGACAGTGTTACCCCTTATGTTTATTTTCAGGTCAAAACTTTGACATCCGATATCTCGGCTCTGGAAGGGTCAAGAGCCTCCATTTTTGCGCGCTGGTCGAAGTCTCGTGGCCCTCTGTCAGAATCCAGAGTTTCAAGAAGATCGGAGGGGGTCAAAATTTCGGCCAAAAACGACAGTGTTACCCCTTATGTTTTTTTTTCGGGTCAAAACTTTGACATCCGATATCTCGGCTCTGGAAGGGTCTAGAGCCTCCATTTTTGCACGCTGGTCGAAGTCTCGTGGCCCTCTGTCAGAATCCAGAGTTTCAAGAAGATCGGAGGGGGTCAAAATTTCGGCCAAAAACGACAGTGTTACCCCTTATGTTTTTTTTTTCAGGTCAAAACTTTGACATCCGATATCTCGGCTCTGGAAGGGTCTAGAGCCTCCATTTTTGCGCGCTGGTCGAAGTCTCGTGGCCCTCTGTCAGAATCCAGAGTTTCAAGAAGATCGGAGGGGGTCAAAATTTCGGCCAAAAACGACAGTGTTACCCCTTATGTTTTTTTTTCAGGTCAAAACTTTGACATCCGATATCTCGGCTCTGGAAGGGTCTAGAGCCTCCATTTTGCGCGCTGGTCTAAGTCTCGTGGCCCTCTGTCAGAATCCAGAGTTTCAAGAAGATCGGAGGGGGTCAAAATTTCGGCCAAAAACGACAGTGTTACCCCTTATGTTTTTTTTTTTCAGGTCAAAACTTTGACATCCGATATCTCGGCTCTGGAAGGGTCTAGAGCCTCCATTTTTGCGCGCTGGTCGAAGTCTCGTGGCCCTCTGTCAGAATCCAGAGTTTCAAGAAGATCGGAGGGGGTCAAAATTTCGGCCAAAAACGACAGTGTTACCCCTTATGTTTTTTTTTCGGGTCAAAACTTTGACATCCGATATCTCGGCTCTGGAAGGGTCTAGAGCCTCCATTTTTGCACGCTGGTCGAAGTCTCGTGGCCCTCTGTCAGAATCCAGAGTTTCAAGAAGATCGGAGGGGGTCAAAATTTCGGCCAAAAACGACAGTGTTACCCCTTATGTTTTTTTTTCAGGTCAAAACTTTGACATCCGATATCTCGGCTCTGGAAGGGTCTAGAGCCTCCATTTTTGCGCGCTGGTCGAAGTCTCGTGGCCCTCTGTCAGAATCCAGAGTTTCAAGAAGATCGGAGGGGGTTAAAATTTCGGCCAAAAACGACAGTGTTACCCCTTATGATTTTTTTTCAGGTCAAAACTTTGACATCCGATATCTCGGCTCTGGAAGGGTCTAGAGCCTCGATTTTGCGCGCTGGTCGAAGTGTCGTGGCCCTCTGTCAGAATCCAGAGTTTCAAGAAGATCGGAGGGGGTCAAAATTTCGGCCAAAAACGACAGTGTTACCCCTTATGTTTTTTTTTCGGGTCAAAACTTTGACATCCGATATCTCGGCTCTGGAAGGGTCTAGAGCCTCCATTTTTGCGCGCTGGTCGAAGTCTCGTGGCCCTCTGTCAGAATCCAGAGTTTCAAGAAGATCGGAGGGGGTCAAAATTTCGGCCAAAAACGACTGTGTTACCCCTTATGTTTTTTTTTTCGGGTCAAAACTTTGACATCCGATATCTCGGCTCTGGAAGGGTCTAGAGCCTCCATTTTTGCGCGCTGGCCGAAGTCTCGTGGCCCTCTGTCAGAATCCAGAGTTTCAAGAAGATCGGAGGGGGTCAAAATTTCGGCCAAAAACGACAGTGTTACCCCTTATGTTTTTTTTTCGGGTCAAAACTTTGACATCCGATATCTCGGCTCTGGAAGGGTCTAGAGCCTCCATTTTTGCGCGCTGGTCGAAGTCTCGTGGCCCTCTGTCAGAATACAGAGTTTCAAGAAGATCGGAGGGGGTCAAAATTTCGGCCAAAAACGACAGTGTTACCCCTTATGTTTTTTTTTTCGGGTCAAAATTTTGACATCCGATATCTCGGCTCTGGAAGGGTCTAGAGCCTCCATTTTTGCGCGCTGGTCTAAGTCTCGTGGCCCTCTGTCAGAATCCAGAGTTTCAAGAAGATCGGAGGGGGTCAAAATTTCGGCCAAAAACGACAGTGTTACCCCTTATGTTTTTTTTCAGGTCAAAACTTTGACATCCGATATCTCGGCTCTGGAAGGGTCTAGAGCCTCCATTTTTGCGCGCTGGTCGAAGTCTCGTGGCCCTCTGTCAGAATCCAGAGTTTCAAGAAGATCGGAGGGGGTCAAAATTTCGGCCAAAAACGACAGTGTTACCCCTTATGTTTTTTTTCCGGGTCAAAACTTTGACATCCGATATCTCGGCTCTGGAAGGGTCTAGAGCCTCCATTTTT
This sequence comes from Cyprinella venusta, assembly GCA_038021265.1. Taxonomy (NCBI): domain Eukaryota; kingdom Metazoa; phylum Chordata; class Actinopteri; order Cypriniformes; family Leuciscidae; genus Cyprinella; species Cyprinella venusta. Next base: position 24,713 of record JBBNEX010000312.1, on the reverse strand, counting down.
GCACGCTGGTCGAAGTCTCGTGGCCCTCTGTCAGAATCCAGAGTTTCAAGAAGATCGGAGGGGGTCAAAATTTCGGCCAAAAACGACAGTGTTACCCCTTATGTTTTTTTTTTCAGGTCAAAACTTTGACATCCGATATCTCGGCTCTGGAAGGGTCTAGAGCCTCCATTTTTGCGCGCTGGTCGAAGTCTCGTGGCCCTCTGTCAGAATCCAGAGTTTCATGAAGATCGGAGGGGGTCAAAATTTCGGCCAAAAACGACAGTGTTACCCCTTATGGGTTTTTTTTCGGGTCAAAACTTTGACATCCGATATCTCGGCTCTGGAAGGGTCTAGAGCCTCCATTTTTGCGTGCTGGTCGAAGTCTCGTGGCCCTCTGTCAGAATCCAGAGTTTCAAGAAGATCGGAGGGGGTCAAAATTTCGGCCAAAAACGACAGTGTTACCCCTTATGTTTTTTTTTTCAGGTCAAAACTTTGACATCCGATATCTCGGCTCTGGAAGGGTCTAGAGCCTCCATTTTTGCGCGCTGGTCGAAGTCTCGTGGCCCTCTGTCAGAATCCAGAGTTTCAAGAAGATCGGAGGGGGTCAAAATTTCGGCCAAAAACGACAGTGTTACCCCTCATGTTTTTTTTTCAGGTCAAAACTTTGACATCCGATATCTCGGCTCTGGAAGGGTCTAGAGCCTCCATTTTTGCGCGCTGGTCTACGTCTCGTGGCCCCCTGTCAGAATCCAGAGTTTCAAGAAGATCGGAGGGGGTCAAAATTTCGGCCAAAAACGACAGTGTTACCCCTTATGTTTTTTTTCAGGTCAAAATTTTGACATCCGATATCTCGGCTCTGGAAGGGTCTAGAGCCTCCATTTTTGCGCGCTGGCCGAAGTCTCGTGGCCCTCTGTCAGAATCCAGAGTTTCAAGAAGATCGGAGGGGGTCAAAATTTCGGCCAAAAACGACAGTGTTACCCCTTATGTTTTGTTTTTTTCAGGTCAAAACTTTGACATCCAATATCTCGGCTCTGGAAGGGTCTAGAGCCTCCATTTTTGCGCGCTGGTCGAAGTCTCGTGGCCCTCTGTCAGAATCCAGAGTTTCAAGAAGATCGGAGGGGGTCAAAATTTCGGCCAAAAACGACAGTGTTACCCCTTATGTTTTTTTTTCGGGTCAAAACTTTGACATCCGATATCTCGGCTCTGGAAGGGTCTAGAGCCTCCATTTTTGCGCGCTGGTCGAAGTCTCGTGGCCCTCTGTCAGAATCCAGAGTTTCAAGAAGATCGGAGGGGGTCAAAATTTCGGCCAAAAACGACAGTGTTACCCCTTATGTTTTTTTTTCAGGTCAAAACTTTGACATCCGATATCTCGGCTCTGGAAGGGTCTAGAGCCTCCATTTTTGCGCGCTGGTCGAAGTCTCGTGGCCCTCTGTCAGAATCCAGAGTTTCAAGAAGATCGGAGGGGGTCAAAATTTCGGCCAAAAACGACAGTGTTACCCCTTATGTTTTTTTTTTCAGGTCAAAACTTTGACATCCGATATCTCGGCTCTGGAAGGGTCTAGAGCCTCGATTTTGCGCGCTGGTCGAAGTGTCGTGGCCCTCTGTCAGAATCCAGAGTTTCAAGAAGATCGGAGGGGGTCAAAATTTCGGCCAAAAACGACAGTGTTACCCCTTATGTTTTTTTTCGGGTCAAAACTTTGACATCCGATATCTCGGCTCTGGAAGGGTCTAGAGCCTCCATTTTTGCGCGCTGGTCGAAGTCTCGTGGCCCTCTGTCAGAATCCAGAGTTTCAAGAAGATCGGAGGGGGTCAAAATTTCGGCCAAAAACGACAGTGTTACCCCTTATGTTTTTTTTTTCAGGTCAAAACTTTGACATCCGATATCTCGGCTCTGGAAGGGTCTAGAGCCTCCATTTTTGCGCGCTGGTCGAAGTCTCGTGGCCCTCTGTCAGAATCCAGAGTTTCAAGAAGATCGGAGGGGGTCAAAATTTCGGCCAAAAACGACAGTGTTACCCCTTATGTTTTTTTTCGGGTCAAAACTTTGACATCCGATATTTCGGCTCTGGAAGGGTCTAGAGCCTCCATTTTTGCGTGCTGGTCGAAGTCTCGTGGCCCTCTGTCAGAATCCAGAGTTTCAAGAAGATCGGAGGGGGTCAAAATTTCGGCCAAAAACGACAGTGTTACCCCTTATGTTTTTTTTCGGGTCAAAACTTTGACATCCGATATCTCGGCTCTGGAAGGGTCTAGAGCCTCCATTTTTGCGCGCTGGTCGAAGTCTCGTGGCCCTCTGTCAGAATCCAGAGTTTCAAGAAGATCGGAGGGGGTCAAAATTTCGGCCAAAAACGACAGTGTTACCCCTTATGTTTTTTTTTTCAGGTCAAAACTTTGACATCCGATATCTCGGCTCTGGAAGGGTCTAGAGCCTCGATTTTGCGCGCTGGTCGAAGTGTCGTGGCCCTCTGTCAGAATCCAGAGTTTCAAGAAGATCGGAGGGGGTCAAAATTTCGGCCAAAAACGACAGTGTTACCCCTTATGTTTTTTTTCGGGTCAAAACTTTGACATCCGATATCTCGGCTCTGGAAGGGTCTAGAGCCTCCATTTTTGCGCGCTGGTCGAAGTCTCGTGGCCCTCTGTCAGAATCCAGAGTTTCAAGAAGATCGGAGGGGGTCAAAATTTCGGCCAAAAACGACAGTGTTACCCCTTATGTTTTTTTTTTCAGGTCAAAACTTTGACATCCGATATCTCGGCTCTGGAAGGGTCTAGAGCCTCCATTTTTGCGCGCTGGTCGAAGTCTCGTGGCCCTCTGTCAGAATCCAGAGTTTCAAGAAGATCGGAGGGGGTCAAAATTTCGGCCAAAAACGACAGTGTTACCCCTTATGTTTTTTTTCGGGTCAAAACTTTGACATCCGATATTTCGGCTCTGGAAGGGTCTAGAGCCTCCATTTTTGCGTGCTGGTCGAAGTCTCGTGGCCCTCTGTCAGAATCCAGAGTTTCAAGAAGATCGGAGGGGGTAAAAATTTCGGCCAAAAACGACAGTGTTACCCCTTATGTTTTTTTTTTCAGGTCAAAACTTTGACATCCGATATCTCGGCTCTGGAAGGGTCTAGAGCCTCCATTTTTGCGCGCTGGTCGAAGTCTCGTGGCCCTCTGTCAGAATCCAGAGTTTCAAGAAGATCGGAGGGGGTCAAAATTTCGGCCAAAAACGACAGTGTTACCCCTTATGTTTTTTTTTTTCAGGTCAAAACTTTGACATCCGATATCTCGGCTCTGGAAGGGTCTAGAGCCTCGATTTTGCGCGCTGGTCGAAGTGTCGTGGCCCTCTGTCAGAATCCAGAGTTTCAAGAAGATCGGAGGGGGTCAAAATTTCGGCCAAAAACGACAGTGTTACCCCTTATGTTTTTTTTCGGGTCAAAACTTTGACATCCGATATCTCGGCTCTGGAAGGGTCTAGAGCCTCCATTTTTGCGCGCTGGTCGAAGTCTCGTGGCCCTCTGTCAGAATCCAGAGTTTCAAGAAGATCGGAGGGGGTCAAAATTTCGGCCAAAAACGACAGTGTTACCACTTATGTTTTTTTTTCGGGTCAAAACTTTGACATCCGATATCTCGGCTCTGGAAGGGTCTAGAGCCTCCATTTTTGCGCGTTGGCCGAAGTCTCGTGGCCCTCTGTCAGAATCCAGAGTTTCAAGAAAATCGGAGGGGGTCAAAATTTCGGCCAAAAACGACAGTGTTACCCCTTATGTTTTTTTTTCGGGTCAAAACTTTGACATCCGATATCTCGGCTCTGGAAGGGTCTAGAGCCTCCATTTTTGCGTGCTGGTCGAAGTCTCGTGGCCCTCTGTCAGAATCCAGAGTTTCAAGAAGATCGGAGGGGGTCAAAATTTCGGCCAAAAACGACAGTGTTACCCCTTATGTTTTTTTTTTCGGGTCAAAATTTTGACATCCGATATCTCGGCTCTGGAAGGGTCTAGAGCCTCCATTTTTGCGCGCTGGTCTAAGTCTCGTGGCCCTCTGTCAGAATCCAGAGTTTCAAGAAGATCGGAGGGGGTCAAAATTTCGGCCAAAAACGACAGTGTTACCCCTTATGTTTTTTTTCAGGTCAAAACTTTGACATCCGATATCTCGGCTCTGGAAGGGTCTAGAGCCTCCATTTTTGCGCGCTGGTCGAAGTCTCGTGGCCCTCTGTCAGAATCCAGAGTTTCAAGAAGATCGGAGGGGGTCAAAATTTCGGCCAAAAACGACAGTGTTACCCCTTATGTTTTTTTTTTCGGGTCAAAACTTTGACATCCGATATCTCGGCTCTGGAAGGGTCTAGAGCCTCCATTTTTGCGCGCTGTTCGAAGTCTCGTGGCCCTCTGTCAGAATCCAGAGTTTCAAGAAGATCGGAGGGGGTCAAAATTTCGGCCAAAAACGACAGTGTTACCCCTTATGTTTTTTTTTTCAGGTCAAAACTTTGACATCCGATATCTCGGCTCTGGAAGGGTCTAGAGCCTCCATTTTTGCGTGCTGGTCGATGTCTCGTGGCCCTCTGTCAGAATCCAGAGTTTCAAGAAGATCGGAGGGGGTCAAAATTTCGGCCAAAAACGACAGTGTTACCCCTTATGTTTTTTTTTCAGGTCAAAACTTTGACATCCGATATCTCGGCTCTGGAAGGGTCTAGAGCCTCCATTTTTGTGCGCTGGTCGAAGTCTCGTGGCCCTCTGTCAGAATCCAGAGTTTCAAGAAGATCAGAGTGGGTCAAAATTTCGGCCAAAAACGACAGTGTTACCCCTTATGTTTTTTTTTTCAGGTCAAAACTTTGACATCCAGATATCTCGGCTCTGGAAGGGTCTAGAGCCTCCATTTTTGAGCGCTGGTCGAAGTCTCGTGGCCCTCTGTCAGAATCCAGAGTTTCAAGAAGATCGGAGGGGGTCAAAATTTCGGCCAAAAACGACAGTGTTACCCCTTATGTTTTTTTTTTTCAGGTCAAAACTTTGACATCCGATATTTCGGCTCTGGAAGGGTCTAGAGCCTCCATCTTTGCGCGCTGGTCGAAGTCTCGTGGCCCTCTGTCAGAATCCAGAGTTTCAAGAGGATCGGAGGGGGTCAAAATTTCGGCCAAAAACGACAGTGTTACCCCTTATGTTTTTTTTTTCAGGTCAAAACTTTGACATCCGATATCTCGGCTCTGGAAGGGTCTAGAGCCTCCATTTTTGCGCGCTGGTCGAAGTCTCGTGGCCCTCTGTCAGAATCCAGAGTTTCAAGAAGATCGGAGGGGGTCAAAATTTCGGCCAAAAACGACAGTGTTACCCCTTATGTTTTTTTTTTCAGGTCAAAACTTTGACATCCGATATCTCGGCTCTGGAAGGGTCTAGAGCCTCGATTTTGCGCGCTGGTCGAAGTGTCGTGGCCCTCTGTCAGAATCCAGAGTTTCAAGAAGATCGGAGGGGGTCAAAATTTCGGCCAAAAACGACAGTGTTACCCCTTATGTTTTTTTTTCGGGTCAAAACTTTGACATCCGATATCTCGGCTCTGGAAGGGTCTAGAGCCTCCATTTTTGCGCGCTGGCCGAAGTCTCGTGGCCCTCTGTCAGAATCCAGAGTTTCAAGAAGATCGGAGGGGGTCAAAATTTCGGCCAAAAACGACAGTGTTACCCCTTATGTTTTTTTTCAGGTCAAAACTTTGACATCCGATATCTCGGCTCTGGAAGGGTCTAGAGCCTCCATTTTTGCGCGCTGGTCGAAGTCTCGTGGCCCTCTGTCAGAATCCAGAGTTTCAAGAAGATCGGAGGGGGTCAAAATTTCGGCCAAAAACGACAGTGTTACCCCTTATGTTTTTTTTTCGGGTCAAAACTTTGACATCCGATATCTCGGCTCTGGAAGGGTCTAGAGCCTCCATTTTTGCGCGCTGGCCGAAGTCTCGTGGCCCTCTGTCAGAATCCAGAGTTTCAAGAAGATCGGAGGGGGTCAAAATTTCGGCCAAAAACGACAGTGTTACCCCTTATGTTTTTTTTTCGGGTCAAAACTTTGACATCCGATATCTCGGCTCTGGAAGGGTCTAGAGCCTCCATTTTTGCGCGCTGGTCGAAGTCTCGTGGCCCTCTGTCAGAATCCAGAGTTTCAAGAAGATCGGAGGGGGTCAAAATTTCGGCCAAAAACGACAGTGTTACCCCTTATGTTTTTTTTTTCAGGTCAAAACTTTGACATCCGATATCTCGGCTCTGGAAGGGTCTAGAGCCTCGATTTTGCGCGCTGGTCGAAGTGTCGTGGCCCTCTGTCAGAATCCAGAGTTTCAAGAAGATCGGAGGGGGTCAAAATTTCGGCCAAAAACGACAGTGTTACCCCTTATGTTTTTTTTCGGGTCAAAACTTTGACATCCGATATCTCGGCTCTGGAAGGGTCTAGAGCCTCCATTTTTGCGCACTGGTCGAAGTCTCGTGGCCCTCTGTCAGAATCCAGAGTTTCAAGAAGATCGGAGGGGGTCAAAATTTCGGCCAAAAACGACAGTGTTACCACTTATGTTTTTTTTTCGGGTTAAAACTTTGACATCCGATATCTCGGCTCTGGAAGGGTCTAGAGCCTCCATTTTTGCGCGCTGGCCGAAGTCTCGTGGCCCTCTGTCAGAATCCAGAGTTTCAAGAAGATCGGAGGGGGTCAAAATTTCGGCCAAAAACGACAGTGTTACCCCTTATGTTTTTTTTTTCGGGTCAAAACTTTGACATCCGATATCTCGGCTCTGGAAGGGTCTAGAGCCTCCATTTTTGCGTGCTGGTCGAAGTCTCGTGGCCCTCTGTCAGAATCCAGAGTTTCAAGAAGATCGGAGGGGGTCAAAATTTCGGCCAAAAACGACAGTGTTACCCCTTATGTTTTTTTTTTCGGGTCAAAATTTTGACATCCGATATCTCGGCTCTGGAAGGGTCTAGAGCCTCCATTTTTGCGCGCTGGTCTAAGTCTCGTGGCCCTCTGTCAGAATCCAGAGTTTCAAGAAGATCGGAGGGGGTCAAAATTTCGGCCAAAAACGACAGTGTTACCCCTTATGTTTATTTTCAGGTCAAAATTTTGACATCCGATATCTCGGCTCTGGAAGGGTCTAGAGCCTCCATTTTTGCGCGCTGGTCGAAGTCTCGTGGCCCTCTGTCAGAATCCAGAGTTTCAAGAAGATCGGAGGGGGTCAAAATTTCGGCCAAAAACGACAGTGTTACCCCTTATGTTTTTTTTTTTCAGGTCAAAACTTTGACATCCGATATCTCGGCTCTGGAAGGGTCTAGAGCCTCCATTTTTGCGCGCTGGTCGAAGTCTCGTGGCCCTCTGTCAGAATCCAGAGTTTCAAGAAGATCGGAGGGGGTCAAAATTTCGGCCAAAAACGACAGTGTTACCCCTTATGTTTTTTTTTCAGGTCAAAACTTTGACATCCGATATCTCGGCTCTGGAAGGGTCTAGAGCCTCCATTTTTGCGCGCTGGTCTAAGTCTCGTGGCCCTCTGTCAGAATCCAGAGTTTCAAGAAGATCGGAGGGGGTCAAAATTTCGGCCAAAAACGACAGTGTTACCCCTTATGTTTTTTTTTCGGGTCAAAACTTTGACATCCGATATCTCGGCTCTGGAAGGGTCTAGAGCCTCCATTTTTGCACGCTGGTCGAAGTCTCGTGGCCCTCTGTCAGAATCCAGAGTTTCAAGAAGATCGGAGGGGGTCAAAATTTCGGCCAAAAACGACAGTGTTACCCCTTATGTTTTTTTTTTCAGGTCAAAACTTTGACATCCGATATCTCGGCTCTGGAAGGGTCTAGAGCCTCCATTTTTGCGCGCTGGTCGAAGTCTCGTGGCCCTCTGTCAGAATCCAGAGTTTCATGAAGATCGGAGGGGGTCAAAATTTCGGCCAAAAACGACAGTGTTACCCCTTATGTTTTTTTTTTCGGGTCAAAACTTTGACATCCGATATCTCGGCTCTGGAAGGGTCTAGAGCCTCCATTTTTGCGTGCTGGTCGAAGTCTTGTGGCCCTCTGTCAGAATCCAGAGTTTCAAGAAGATCGGAGGGGGTCAAAATTTCGGCCAAAAACGACAGTGTTACCCCTTATGTTTTTTTTTCAGGTCAAAACTTTGACATCCGATATCTCGGCTCTGGAAGGGTCTAGAGCCTCCATTTTTGCGCGCTGGTCGAAGTCTCGTGGCCCTCTGTCAGAATCCAGAGTTTCAAGAAGATCGGAGGGGGTCAAAATTTCGGCCAAAAACGACAGTGTTACCCCTTATGTTTTTTTTTTCGGGTCAAAACTTTGACATCCGATATCTCGGCTCTGGAAGGGTCTAGAGCCTCCATTTTTGCGCGCTGGTCGAAGTCTCGTGGCCCTCTGTCAGAATCCAGAGTTTCAAGAAGATCGGAGGGGGTCAAAATTTCGGCCAAAAACGACAGTGTTTCCCCTTATGTTTTTTTTTTTCAGGTCAAAACTTTGACATCCGATATCTCGGCTCTGGAAGGGTCTAGAGCCTCCATTTTTGCGCGCTGGTCGAAGTCTCGTGGCCCTCTGTCAGAATCCAGAGTTTCAAGAAGATCGGAGGGGGTCAAAATTTCGGCCAAAAACGACAGTGTTACCCCTTATGTTTTTTTTTCGGGTCAAAACTTTGACATCCGATATCTCGGCTCTGGAAGGGTCTAGAGCCTCCATTTTTGCGCGCTGGTCGAAGTCTCGTGGCCCTCTGTCAGAATCCAGAGTTTCAAGAAGATCGGAGGGGGTCAAAATTTCGGCCAAAAACGACAGTGTTACCCCTTATGATTTTTTTTCAGGTCAAAACTTTGACATCCGATATCTCGGCTCTGGAAGGGTCTAGAGCCTCGATTTTGCGCGCTGGTCGAAGTGTCGTGGCCCTCTGTCAGAATCCAGAGTTTCAAGAAGATCGGAGGGGGTCAAAATTTCGGCCAAAAACGACAGTGTTACCCCTTATGTTTTTTTTCGGGTCAAAACTTTGACATCCGATATCTCGGCTCTGGAAGGGTCTAGAGCCTCCATTTTTGCGCGCTGGTCGAAGTCTCGTGGCCCTCTGTCAGAATCCAGAGTTTCAAGAAGATCGGAGGGGGTCAAAATTTCGGCCAAAAACGACAGTGTTACCCCTTATGTTTTTTTTTTCGGGTCAAAACTTTGACATCCGATATCTCGGCTCTGGAAGGGTCTAGAGCCTCCATTTTTGCGCGCTGGCCGAAGTCTCGTGGCCCTCTGTCAGAATCCAGAGTTTCAAGAAGATCGGAGGGGGTCAAAATTTCGGCCAAAAACGACAGTGTTACCCCTTATGTTTATTTTCAGGTCAAAATTTTGACATCCGATATCTCGGCTCTGGAAGGGTCTAGAGCCTCCATTTTTGCGCGCTGGTCGAAGTCTCGTGGCCCTCTGTCAGAATCCAGAGTTTCAAGAAGATCGGAGGGGGTCAAAATTTCGGCCAAAAACGACAGTGTTACCCCTTATGTTTTTTTTTTCAGGTCAAAACTTTGACATCCGATATCTCGGCTCTGGAAGGGTCTAGAGCCTCCATTTTTGCGCGCTGGTCGAAGTCTCGTGGCCCTCTGTCAGAATCCAGAGTTTCAAGAAGATCGGAGGGGGTCAAAATTTCGGCCAAAAACGACAGTGTTACCCCTTATGTTTTTTTTTCAGGTCAAAACTTTGACATCCGATATCTCGGCTCTGGAAGGGTCTAGAGCCTCCATTTTTGCGCGCTGGTCTAAGTCTCGTGGCCCTCTGTCAGAATCCAGAGTTTCAAGAAGATCGGAGGGGGTCAAAATTTCGGCCAAAAACGACAGTGTTACCCCTTATGTTTTTTTTTCGGGTCAAAACTTTGACATCCGATATCTCGGCTCTGGAAGGGTCTAGAGCCTCCATTTTTGCACGCTGGTCGAAGTCTCGTGGCCCTCTGTCAGAATCCAGAGTTTCAAGAAGATCGGAGGGGGTCAAAATTTCGGCCAAAAACGACAGTGTTACCCCTTATGTTTTTTTTTTCAGGTCAAAACTTTGACATCCGATATCTCGGCTCTGGAAGGGTCTAGAGCCTCCATTTTTGCGCGCTGGTCGAAGTCTCGTGGCCCTCTGTCAGAATCCAGAGTTTCATGAAGATCGGAGGGGGTCAAAATTTCGGCCAAAAACGACAGTGTTACCCCTTATGTTTTTTTTTTCGGGTCAAAACTTTGACATCCGATATCTCGGCTCTGGAAGGGTCTAGAGCCTCCATTTTTGCGTGCTGGTCGAAGTCTTGTGGCCCTCTGTCAGAATCCAGAGTTTCAAGAAGATCGGAGGGGGTCAAAATTTCGGCCAAAAACGACAGTGTTACCCCTTATGTTTTTTTTTCAGGTCAAAACTTTGACATCCGATATCTCGGCTCTGGAAGGGTCTAGAGCCTCCATTTTTGCGCGCTGGTCGAAGTCTCGTGGCCCTCTGTCAGAATCCAGAGTTTCAAGAAGATCGGAGGGGGTCAAAATTTCGGCCAAAAACGACAGTGTTACCCCTTATGTTTTTTTTTTCGGGTCAAAACTTTGACATCCGATATCTCGGCTCTGGAAGGGTCTAGAGCCTCCATTTTTGCGCGCTGGTCGAAGTCTCGTGGCCCTCTGTCAGAATCCAGAGTTTCAAGAAGATCGGAGGGGGTCAAAATTTCGGCCAAAAACGACAGTGTTTCCCCTTATGTTTTTTTTTTTCAGGTCAAAACTTTGACATCCGATATCTCGGCTCTGGAAGGGTCTAGAGCCTCCATTTTTGCGCGCTGGTCGAAGTCTCGTGGCCCTCTGTCAGAATCCAGAGTTTCAAGAAGATCGGAGGGGGTCAAAATTTCGGCCAAAAACGACAGTGTTACCCCTTATGTTTTTTTTTCGGGTCAAAACTTTGACATCCGATATCTCGGCTCTGGAAGGGTCTAGAGCCTCCATTTTTGCGCGCTGGTCGAAGTCTCGTGGCCCTCTGTCAGAATCCAGAGTTTCAAGAAGATCGGAGGGGGTCAAAATTTCGGCCAAAAACGACAGTGTTACCCCTTATGATTTTTTTTCAGGTCAAAACTTTGACATCCGATATCTCGGCTCTGGAAGGGTCTAGAGCCTCGATTTTGCGCGCTGGTCGAAGTGTCGTGGCCCTCTGTCAGAATCCAGAGTTTCAAGAAGATCGGAGGGGGTCAAAATTTCGGCCAAAAACGACAGTGTTACCCCTTATGTTTTTTTTCGGGTCAAAACTTTGACATCCGATATCTCGGCTCTGGAAGGGTCTAGAGCCTCCATTTTTGCGCGCTGGTCGAAGTCTCGTGGCCCTCTGTCAGAATCCAGAGTTTCAAGAAGATCGGAGGGGGTCAAAATTTCGGCCAAAAACGACAGTGTTACCCCTTATGTTTTTTTTTTTCGGGTCAAAACTTTGACATCCGATATCTCGGCTCTGGAAGGGTCTAGAGCCTCCATTTTTGCGCGCTGGCCGAAGTCTCGTGGCCCTCTGTCAGAATCCAGAGTTTCAAGAAGATCGGAGGGGGTCAAAATTTCGGCCAAAAACGACAGTGTTACCCCTTATGTTTTTTTTTCGGGTCAAAACTTTGACATCCGATATCTCGGCTCTGGAAGGGTCTAGAGCCTCCATTTTTGCGTGCTGGTCGAAGTCTCGTGGCCCTCTGTCAGAATCCAGAGTTTCAAGAAGATCGGAGGGGGTCAAAATTTCGGCCAAAAACGACAGTGTTACCCCTTATATTTTTTTTTTTCAGGTCAAAACTTTGACATCCGATATCTCGGCTCTGGAAGGGTCTAGAGCCTCCATTTTTGCGCGCTGGTCGAAGTGTCGTGGCCCTCTGTCAGAATCCAGAGTTTCAAGAAGATCGGAGGGGGTCAAAATTTCGGCCAAAAACGACAGTGTTACCCCTTATGTTTTTTTTCAGGTCAAAACTTTGACATCCGATATCTCGGCTCTGGAAGGGTCTAGAGCCTCCATTTTTGTGCGCTGGTCGAAGTCTCGTGGCCCTCTGTCAGAATCCAGAGTTTCAAGAAGATCAGAGGGGGTCAAAATTTCGGCCAAAAACGACAGTGTTACCCCTTATGTTTTTTTTTTTCAGGTCAAAACTTTGACATCCGATATCTCGGCTCTGGAAGGGTCTAGAGCCTCCATTTTTGAGCGCTGGTCGAAGTCTCGTGGCCCTCTGTCAGAATCCAGAGTTTCAAGAAGATCGGAGGGGGTCAAAATTTCGGCCAAAAACGACAGTGTTACCCCTTATGTTTTTTTTATTTCAGGTCAAAACTTTGACATCCGATATCTCGGCTCTGGAAGGGTCTAGAGCCTCCATTTTTGCGCGCTGGTCGAAGTCTCGTGGCCCTCTGTCAGAATCCAGAGTTTCAAGAAGATCGGAGGGGGTCAAAATTTCGGCCAAAAACGACAGTGTTACCCCTTATGTTTTTTTTTCAGGTCAAAACTTAGACATCCGATATCTCGGCTCTGGAAGGGTCTAGAGCCTCCATTTTTGAGCGCTGGTCGAAGTCTCGTGGCCCTCTGTCAGAATCCAGAGTTTCAAGAAGATCGGAGGGGGTCAAAATTTCGGCCAAAAACGACAGTGTTACCCCTTATGTTTTTTTTTTCAGGTCAAAACTTTGACATCCGATATCTCGGCTCTGGAAGGGTCTAGAGCCTCCATTTTTGCGCACTGGTCGAAGTGTCGTGGCCCTCTGTCAGAATCCAGAGTTTCAAGAAGATCGGAGGGGGTCAAAATTTCGGCCAAAAACGACAGTGTTACCCCTTATGTTTTTTTTTTCAGGTCAAAACTTTGACATCCGATATCTCGGCTCTGGAAGGGTCTAGAGCCTCCATTTTTGCGCGCTGGTCGAAGTCTCGTGGCCCTCTGTCAGAATCCAGAGTTTCAAGAAGATCGGAGGGGGTCAAAATTTCGGCCAAAAACGACAGTGTTACCCCTTATGTTTTTTTTTCAGGTCAAAACTTTGACATCCGATATCTCGGCTCTGGAAGGGTCTAGAGCCTCCATTTTTGTGCGCTGGTCGAAGTCTCGTGGCCCTCTGTCAGAATCCAGAGTTTCAAGAAGATCAGAGTGGGTCAAAATTTCGGCCAAAAACGACAGTGTTACCCCTTATGTTTTTTTTTTTCAGGTCAAAACTTTGACATCCGATATCTCGGCTCTGGAAGGGTCTAGAGCCTCCATTTTTGAGCGCTGGTCGAAGTCTCGTGGCCCTCTGTCAGAATCCAGAGTTTCAAGAAGATCGGAGGGGGTCAAAATTTCGGCCAAAAACGACAGTGTTACCCCTTATGTTTTTTTTTTTCAGGTCAAAACTTTGACATCCGATATTTCGGCTCTGGAAGGGTCTAGAGCCTCCATCTTTGCGCGCTGGTCGAAGTCTCGTGGCCCTCTGTCAGAATCCAGAGTTTCAAGAGGATCGGAGGGGGTCAAAATTTCGGCCAAAAACGACAGTGTTACCCCTTATGTTTTTTTTTTCAGGTCAAAACTTTGACATCCGATATCTCGGCTCTGGAAGGGTCTAGAGCCTCCATTTTTGCGCGCTGGTCGAAGTCTCGTGGCCCTCTGTCAGAATCCAGAGTTTCAAGAAGATCGGAGGGGGTCAAAATTTCGGCCAAAAACGACAGTGTTACCCCTTATGTTTTTTTTTTCAGGTCAAAACTTTGACATCCGATATCTCGGCTCTGGAAGGGTCTAGAGCCTCGATTTTGCGCGCTGGTCGAAGTGTCGTGGCCCTCTGTCAGAATCCAGAGTTTCAAGAAGATCGGAGGGGGTCAAAATTTCGGCCAAAAACGACAGTGTTACCCCTTATGTTTTTTTTTCGGGTCAAAACTTTGACATCCGATATCTCGGCTCTGGAAGGGTCTAGAGCCTCCATTTTTGCGCGCTGGCCGAAGTCTCGTGGCCCTCTGTCAGAATCCAGAGTTTCAAGAAGATCGGAGGGGGTCAAAATTTCGGCCAAAAACGACAGTGTTACCCCTTATGTTTTTTTTCAGGTCAAAACTTTGACATCCGATATCTCGGCTCTGGAAGGGTCTAGAGCCTCCATTTTTGCGCGCTGGTCGAAGTCTCGTGGCCCTCTGTCAGAATCCAGAGTTTCAAGAAGATCGGAGGGGGTCAAAATTTCGGCCAAAAATGACAGTGTTACCCCTTATGTTTTTTTTTCGGGTCAAAACTTTGACATCCGATATCTCGGCTCTGGAAGGGTCTAGAGCCTCCATTTTTGCGCGCTGGCCGAAGTCTCGTGGCCCTCTGTCAGAATCCAGAGTTTCAAGAAGATCGGAGGGGGTCAAAATTTCGGCCAAAAACGACAGTGTTACCCCTTATGTTTTTTTTTCGGGTCAAAACTTTGACATCCGATATCTCGGCTCTGGAAGGGTCTAGAGCCTCCATTTTTGCGCGCTGGTCGAAGTCTCGTGGCCCTCTGTCAGAATCCAGAGTTTCAAGAAGATCGGAGGGGGTCAAAATTTCGGCCAAAAACGACAGTGTTACCCCTTATGTTTTTTTTTTCAGGTCAAAACTTTGACATCCGATATCTCGGCTCTGGAAGGGTCTAGAGCCTCGATTTTGCGCGCTGGTCGAAGTGTCGTGGCCCTCTGTCAGAATCCAGAGTTTCAAGAAGATCGGAGGGGGTCAAAATTTCGGCCAAAAACGACAGTGTTACCCCTTATGTTTTTTTTCGGGTCAAAACTTTGACATCCGATATCTCGGCTCTGGAAGGGTCTAGAGCCTCCATTTTTGCGCACTGGTCGAAGTCTCGTGGCCCTCTGTCAGAATCCAGAGTTTCAAGAAGATCGGAGGGGGTCAAAATTTCGGCCAAAAACGACAGTGTTACCACTTATGTTTTTTTTTCGGGTTAAAACTTTGACATCCGATATCTCGGCTCTGGAAGGGTCTAGAGCCTCCATTTTTGCGCGCTGGCCGAAGTCTCGTGGCCCTCTGTCAGAATCCAGAGTTTCAAGAAGATCGGAGGGGGTCAAAATTTCGGCCAAAAACGACAGTGTTACCCCTTATGTTTTTTTTTCGGGTCAAAACTTTGACATCCGATATCTCGGCTCTGGAAGGGTCTAGAGCCTCCATTTTTGCGTGCTGGTCGAAGTCTCGTGGCCCTCTGTCAGAATCCAGAGTTTCAAGAAGATCGGAGGGGGTCAAAATTTCGGCCAAAAACGACAGTGTTACCCCTTATGTTTTTTTTTTCGGGTCAAAATTTTGACATCCGATATCTCGGCTCTGGAAGGGTCTAGAGCCTCCATTTTTGCGCGCTGGTCTAAGTCTCGTGGCCCTCTGTCAGAATCCAGAGTTTCAAGAAGATCGGAGGGGGTCAAAATTTCGGCCAAAAACGACAGTGTTACCCCTTATGTTTATTTTCAGGTCAAAATTTTGACATCCGATATCTCGGCTCTGGAAGGGTCTAGAGCCTCCATTTTTGCGCGCTGGTCGAAGTCTCGTGGCCCTCTGTCAGAATCCAGAGTTTCAAGAAGATCGGAGGGGGTCAAAATTTCGGCCAAAAACGACAGTGTTACCCCTTATGTTTTTTTTTTCAGGTCAAAACTTTGACATCCGATATCTCGGCTCTGGAAGGGTCTAGAGCCTCCATTTTTGCGCGCTGGTCGAAGTCTCGTGGCCCTCTGTCAGAATCCAGAGTTTCAAGAAGATCGGAGGGGGTCAAAATTTCGGCCAAAAACGACAGTGTTACCCCTTATGTTTTTTTTTCAGGTCAAAACTTTGACATCCGATATCTCGGCTCTGGAAGGGTCTAGAGCCTCCATTTTTGCGCGCTGGTCTAAGTCTCGTGGCCCTCTGTCAGAATCCAGAGTTTCAAGAAGATCGGAGGGGGTCAAAATTTCGGCCAAAAACGACAGTGTTACCCCTTATGTTTTTTTTTCGGGTCAAAACTTTGACATCCGATATCTCGGCTCTGGAAGGGTCTAGAGCCTCCATTTTTGCGCGCTGGTCGAAGTCTCGTGGCCCTCTGTCAGAATCCAGAGTTTCAAGAAGATCGGAGGGGGTCAAAATTTCGGCCAAAAACGACAGTGTTACCCCTTATGTTTTTTTTTTCAGGTCAAAACTTTGACATCCGATATCTCGGCTCTGGAAGGGTCTAGAGCCTCCATTTTTGCGCGCTGGTCGAAGTCTCGTGGCCCTCTGTCAGAATCCAGAGTTTCATGAAGATCGGAGGGGGTCAAAATTTCGGCCAAAAACGACAGTGTTACCCCTTATGTTTTTTTTTTCGGGTCAAAACTTTGACATCCGATATCTCGGCTCTGGAAGGGTCTAGAGCCTCCATTTTTGCGTGCTGGTCGAAGTCTTGTGGCCCTCTGTCAGAATCCAGAGTTTCAAGAAGATCGGAGGGGGTCAAAATTTCGGCCAAAAACGACAGTGTTACCCCTTATGTTTTTTTTTCAGGTCAAAACTTTGACATCCGATATCTCGGCTCTGGAAGGGTCTAGAGCCTCCATTTTTGCGCGCTGGTCGAAGTCTCGTGGCCCTCTGTCAGAATCCAGAGTTTCAAGAAGATCGGAGGGGGTCAAAATTTCGGCCAAAAACGACAGTGTTACCCCTTATGTTTTTTTTTTCGGGTCAAAACTTTGACATCCGATATCTCGGCTCTGGAAGGGTCTAGAGCCTCCATTTTTGCGCGCTGGTCGAAGTCTCGTGGCCCTCTGTCAGAATCCAGAGTTTCAAGAAGATCGGAGGGGGTCAAAATTTCGGCCAAAAACGACAGTGTTTCCCCTTATGTTTTTTTTTTTCAGGTCAAAACTTTGACATCCGATATCTCGGCTCTGGAAGGGTCTAGAGCCTCCATTTTTGCGCGCTGGTCGAAGTCTCGTGGCCCTCTGTCAGAATCCAGAGTTTCAAGAAGATCGGAGGGGGTCAAAATTTCGGCCAAAAACGACAGTGTTACCCCTTATGTTTTTTTTTCGGGTCAAAACTTTGACATCCGATATCTCGGCTCTGGAAGGGTCTAGAGCCTCCATTTTTGCGCGCTGGTCGAAGTCTCGTGGCCCTCTGTCAGAATCCAGAGTTTCAAGAAGATCGGAGGGGGTCAAAATTTCGGCCAAAAACGACAGTGTTACCCCTTATGATTTTTTTTCAGGTCAAAACTTTGACATCCGATATCTCGGCTCTGGAAGGGTCTAGAGCCTCGATTTTGCGCGCTGGTCGAAGTGTCGTGGCCCTCTGTCAGAATCCAGAGTTTCAAGAAGATCGGAGGGGGTCAAAATTTCGGCCAAAAACGACAGTGTTACCCCTTATGTTTTTTTTCGGGTCAAAACTTTGACATCCGATATCTCGGCTCTGGAAGGGTCTAGAGCCTCCATTTTTGCGCGCTGGTCGAAGTCTCGTGGCCCTCTGTCAGAATCCAGAGTTTCAAGAAGATCGGAGGGGGTCAAAATTTCGGCCAAAAACGACAGTGTTACCCCTTATGTTTTTTTTTTCGGGTCAAAACTTTGACATCCGATATCTCGGCTCTGGAAGGGTCTAGAGCCTCCATTTTTGCGCGCTGGCCGAAGTCTCGTGGCCCTCTGTCAGAATCCAGAGTTTCAAGAAGATCGGAGGGGGTCAAAATTTCGGCCAAAAACGACAGTGTTACCCCTTATGTTTATTTTCAGGTCAAAATTTTGACATCCGATATCTCGGCTCTGGAAGGGTCTAGAGCCTCCATTTTTGCGCGCTGGTCGAAGTCTCGTGGCCCTCTGTCAGAATCCAGAGTTTCAAGAAGATCGGAGGGGGTCAAAATTTCGGCCAAAAACGACAGTGTTACCCCTTATGTTTTTTTTTTCAGGTCAAAACTTTGACATCCGATATCTCGGCTCTGGAAGGGTCTAGAGCCTCCATTTTTGCGCGCTGGTCGAAGTCTCGTGGCCCTCTGTCAGAATCCAGAGTTTCAAGAAGATCGGAGGGGGTCAAAATTTCGGCCAAAAACGACAGTGTTACCCCTTATGTTTTTTTTTCAGGTCAAAACTTTGACATCCGATATCTCGGCTCTGGAAGGGTCTAGAGCCTCCATTTTTGCGCGCTGGTCTAAGTCTCGTGGCCCTCTGTCAGAATCCAGAGTTTCAAGAAGATCGGAGGGGGTCAAAATTTCGGCCAAAAACGACAGTGTTACCCCTTATGTTTTTTTTTCGGGTCAAAACTTTGACATCCGATATCTCGGCTCTGGAAGGGTCTAGAGCCTCCATTTTTGCACGCTGGTCGAAGTCTCGTGGCCCTCTGTCAGAATCCAGAGTTTCAAGAAGATCGGAGGGGGTCAAAATTTCGGCCAAAAACGACAGTGTTACCCCTTATGTTTTTTTTTTCAGGTCAAAACTTTGACATCCGATATCTCGGCTCTGGAAGGGTCTAGAGCCTCCATTTTTGCGCGCTGGTCGAAGTCTCGTGGCCCTCTGTCAGAATCCAGAGTTTCATGAAGATCGGAGGGGGTCAAAATTTCGGCCAAAAACGACAGTGTTACCCCTTATGTTTTTTTTTTCGGGTCAAAACTTTGACATCCGATATCTCGGCTCTGGAAGGGTCTAGAGCCTCCATTTTTGCGTGCTGGTCGAAGTCTTGTGGCCCTCTGTCAGAATCCAGAGTTTCAAGAAGATCGGAGGGGGTCAAAATTTCGGCCAAAAACGACAGTGTTACCCCTTATGTTTTTTTTTCAGGTCAAAACTTTGACATCCGATATCTCGGCTCTGGAAGGGTCTAGAGCCTCCATTTTTGCGCGCTGGTCGAAGTCTCGTGGCCCTCTGTCAGAATCCAGAGTTTCAAGAAGATCGGAGGGGGTCAAAATTTCGGCCAAAAACGACAGTGTTACCCCTTATGTTTTTTTTTTCGGGTCAAAACTTTGACATCCGATATCTCGGCTCTGGAAGGGTCTAGAGCCTCCATTTTTGCGCGCTGGTCGAAGTCTCGTGGCCCTCTGTCAGAATCCAGAGTTTCAAGAAGATCGGAGGGGGTCAAAATTTCGGCCAAAAACGACAGTGTTTCCCCTTATGTTTTTTTTTTTCAGGTCAAAACTTTGACATCCGATATCTCGGATATCTCGGCTCTGGAAGGGTCTAGAGCCTCCATTTTTGAGCGCTGGTCGAAGTCTCGTGGCCCTCTGTCAAAGTTTTGACCTGAAAAAAAAAACATAAGGGGTAACACTGTCGTTTTTGGCCGAAATTTTGACCCCCTCCGATCTTCTTGAAACTCTGTCAGAATCCAGAGTTTCAAGAAGATCAGAGGGGGTCAAAATTTCGGCCAAAAACGACAGTGTTACCCCTTATGTTTTTTTTTTTCAGGTCAAAACTTTGACATCCGATATCTCGGCTCTGGAAGGGTCTAGAGCCTCCATTTTTGAGCGCTGGTCGAAGTCTCGTGGCCCTCTGTCAGAATCCAGAGTTTCAAGAAGATCGGAGGGGGTCAAAATTTCGGCCAAAAACGACAGTGTTACCCCTTATGTTTTTTTTATTTCAGGTCAAAACTTTGACATCCGATATCTCGGCTCTGGAAGGGTCTAGAGCCTCCATTTTTGCGCGCTGGTCGAAGTCTCGTGGCCCTCTGTCAGAATCCAGAGTTTCAAGAAGATCGGAGGGGGTCAAAATTTCGGCCAAAAACGACAGTGTTACCCCTTATGTTTTTTTTTCAGGTCAAAACTTAGACATCCGATATCTCGGCTCTGGAAGGGTCTAGAGCCTCCATTTTTGAGCGCTGGTCGAAGTCTCGTGGCCCTCTGTCAGAATCCAGAGTTTCAAGAAGATCGGAGGGGGTCAAAATTTCGGCCAAAAACGACAGTGTTACCCCTTATGTTTTTTTTTTCAGGTCAAAACTTTGACATCCGATATCTCGGCTCTGGAAGGGTCTAGAGCCTCCATTTTTGCGCGCTGGTCGAAGTGTCGTGGCCCTCTGTCAGAATCCAGAGTTTCAAGAAGATCGGAGGGGGTCAAAATTTCGGCCAAAAACGACAGTGTTACCCCTTATGTTTTTTTTTTCAGGTCAAAACTTTGACATCCGATATCTCGGCTCTGGAAGGGTCTAGAGCCTCCATTTTTGCGCGCTGGTCGAAGTCTCGTGGCCCTCTGTCAGAATCCAGAGTTTCAAGAAGATCGGAGGGGGTCAAAATTTCGGCCAAAAACGACAGTGTTACCCCTTATGTTTTTTTTTCGGGTCAAAACTTTGACATCCGATATCTCGGCTCTGGAAGGGTCTAGAGCCTCCATTTTTGCGCGCTGGTCGAAGTCTCGTGGCCCTCTGTCAGAATCCAGAGTTTCAAGAAGATCGGAGGGGGTCAAAATTTCGGCCAAAAACGACAGTGTTACCCCTTATGTTTTTTTTTTCAGGTCAAAACTTTGACATCCGATATCTCGGCTCTGGAAGGGTCTAGAGCCTCCATTTTTGCGCGCTGGTCGAAGTCTCGTGGCCCTCTGTCAGAATCCAGAGTTTCAAGAAGATCGGAGGGGGTCAAAATTTCGGCCAAAAACGACAGTGTTACCCCTTATGTTTTTTTTTTCAGGTCAAAACTTTGACATCCGATATCTCGGCTCTGGAAGGGTCTAGAGCCTCCATTTTTGTGCGCTGGTCGAAGTCTCGTGGCCCTCTGTCAGAATCCAGAGTTTCAAGAAGATCAGAGGGGGTCAAAATTTCGGCCAAAAACGACAGTGTTACCCCTTATGTTTTTTTTTTCAGGTCAAAACTTTGACATCCGATATCTCGGCTCTGGAAGGGTCTAGAGCCTCCATTTTTGAGCGCTGGTCGAAGTCTCGTGGCCCTCTGTCAGAATCCAGAGTTTCAAGAAGATCGGAGGGGGTCAAAATTTCGGCCAAAAACGACAGTGTTACCCCTTATGTTTTTTTTTCAGGTCAAAACTTTGACATCCGATATCTCGGCTCTGGAAGGGTCTAGAGCCTCCATTTTTGCGCGCTGGTCGAAGTCTCGTGGCCCTCTGTCAGAATCCAGAGTTTCAAGAAGATCGGAGGGGGTCAAAATTTCGGCCAAAAACGACAGTGTTACCCCTTATGTTTTTTTTTCAGGTCAAAACTTAGACATCCGATATCTCGGCTCTGGAAGGGTCTAGAGCCTCCATTTTTGAGCGCTGGTCGAAGTCTCGTGGCCCTCTGTCAGAATCCAGAGTTTCAAGAAGATCGGAGGGGTCAAAATTTCGGCCAAAAACGACAGTGTTACCCCTTATGTTTTTTTTTTCAGGTCAAAACTTTGACATCCGATATCTCGGCTCTGGAAGGGTCTAGAGCCTCCATTTTTGAGCGCTGGTCGAAGTGTCGTGGCCCTCTGTCAGAATCCAGACTTTCAAGAAGATCGGAGGGGGTCAAAATTTCGGCCAAAAACGACAGTGTTACCCCTTATGTTTTTTTTTTCAGGTCAAAACTTTGACATCCGATATCTCGGCTCTGGAAGGGTCTAGAGCCTCCATTTTTGCGTGCTGGTCGATGTCTCGTGGCCCTCTGTCAGAATCCAGAGTTTCAAGAAGATCGGAGGGGGTCAAAATTTCGGCCAAAAACGACAGTGTTACCCCTTATGTTTTTTTTTTCAGGTCAAAACTTTGACATCCGATATCTCGGCTCTGGAAGGGTCTAGAGCCTCCATTTTTGCGCGCTGGTCGAAGTGTCGTGGCCCTCTGTCAGAATCCAGAGTTTCAAGAAGATCGGAGGGGGTCAAAATTTCGGCCAAAAACGACAGTGTTACCCCTTATGTTTTTTTTTTCAGGTCAAAACTTTGACATCCGATATCTCGGCTCTGGAAGGGTCTAGAGCCTCCATTTTTGCGTGCTGGTCGAAGTCTCGTGTCCCTCTGTCAGAATCCAGAGTTTCAAGAAGATCGGAGGGGGTCAAAATTTCGGCCAAAAACGACAGTGTTACCCCTTATGTTTTTTTTTTCAGGTCAAAACTTTGACATCCGATATCTCGGCTCTGGAAGGGTCTAGAGCCTCCATTTTTGCGCGCTGGTCGAAGTCTCGTGGCCCTCTGTCAGAATCCAGAGTTTCAAGAAGATCGGAGGGGGTCAAAATTTCGGCCAAAAACGACAGTGTTACCCCTTATGTTTTTTTTTCGGGTCAAAACTTTGACATCCGATATCTCGGCTCTGGAAGGGTCTAGAGCCTCCATTTTTGCGCGCTGGTCGAAGTCTCGTGGCCCTCTGTCAGAATCCAGAGTTTCAAGAAGATCGGAGGGGGTCAAAATTTCGGCCAAAAACGACAGTGTTACCCCTTATGTTTTTTTTTTCAGGTCAAAACTTTCACATCCGATATCTCGGCTCTGGAAGGGTCTAGAGCCTCCATTTTTGCGCGCTGGTCGAAGTCTCGTGGCCCTCTGTCAGAATCCAGAGTTTCAAGAAGATCGGAGGGGGTCAAAATTTCGGCCAAAAACGACAGTGTTACCCCTTATGTTTTTTTTTTCAGGTCAAAACTTTGACATCCGATATCTCGGCTCTGGAAGGGTCTAGAGCCTCCATTTTTGTGCGCTGGTCGAAGTCTCGTGGCCCTCTGTCAGAATCCAGAGTTTCAAGAAGATCAGAGGGGGTCAAAATTTCGGCCAAAAACGACAGTGTTACCCCTTATGTTTTTTTTTCAGGTCAAAACTTTGACATCCGATATCTCGGCTCTGGAAGGGTCTAGAGCCTCCATTTTTGAGCGCTGGTCGAAGTCTCGTGGCCCTCTGTCAGAATCCAGAGTTTCAAGAAGATCGGAGGGGGTCAAAATTTCGGCCAAAAACGACAGTGTTACCCCTTATGTTTTTTTCGGGTCAAAACTTTGACATCCGATATCTCGGCTCTGGAAGGGTCTAGAGCCTCCATTTTTGCGCGCTGGTCGAAGTCTCGTGGCCCTCTGTCAGAATCCAGAGTTTCAAGAAGATCGGAGGGGGTCAAAATTTCGGCCAAAAACGACAGTGTTACCCCTTATGTTTTTTTTTCGGGTCAAAACTTTGACATCCGATATCTCGGCTCTGGAAGGGTCTAGAGCCTCCATTTTTGCGCGCTGGCCGAAGTCTCGTGGCCCTCTGTCAGAATCCAGAGTTTCAAGAAGATCGGAGGAGGTCAAAATTTCGGCCAAAAACGACAGTGTTACCCCTTATGTTTTTTTTTTCGGGTCAAAACTTTGACATCCGATATCTCGGCTCTGGAAGGGTCTAGAGCCTCCATTTTTGCGTGCTGGTCGAAGTCTCGTGGCCCTCTGTCAGAATACAGAGTTTCAAGAAGATCGGAGGGGGTCAAAATTTCGGCCAAAAACGACAGTGTTACCCCTTATGTTTTTTTTTTCGGGTCAAAATTTTGACATCCGATATCTCGGCTCTGGAAGGGTCTAGAGCCTCCATTTTTGCGCGCTGGTCTAAGTCTCTCGGCCCTCTGTCAGAATCCAGAGTTTCAAGAAGATCGGAGGGGGTCAAAATTTCGGCCAAAACGACAGTGTTACCCCTTATGTTTTTTTTTCAGGTCAAAACTTTGACATCCGATATCTCGGATCTGGAAGGGTCTAGAGCCTCCATTTTTGCGCGCTGGTCGAAGTCTCGTGGCCCTCTGTCAGAATCCAGAGTTTCAAGAAGATCGGAGGGGGTCAAAATTTCGGCCAAAAACGACAGTGTTACCCCTTATGTTTTTTTTCCGGGTCAAAACTTTGACATCCGATATCTCGGCTCTGGAAGGGTCTAGAGCCTCCATTTTTGCACGCTGGTCGAAGTCTCGTGGCCCTCTGTCAGAATCCAGAGTTTCAAGAAGATCGGAGGGGGTCAAAATTTCGGCCAAAAACGACAGTGTTACCCCTTATGTTTTTTTTTCAGGTCAAAACTTTGACATCCGATATCTCGGCTCTGGAAGGGTCTAGAGCCTCCATTTTTGCGCGCTGGTCGAAGTCTCGTGGCCCTCTGTCAGAATCCAGAGTTTCATGAAGATCGGAGGGGGTCAAAATTTCGGCCAAAAACGACAGTGTTACCCCTTATGGTTTTTTTTTCGGGTCAAAACTTTGACATCCGATATCTCGGCTCTGGAAGGGTCTAGAGCCTCCATTTTTGCGTGCTGGTCGAAGTCTCGTGGCCCTCTGTCAGAATCCAGAGTTTCAAGAAGATCGGAGGGGTCAAAATTTCGGCCAAAAACGACAGTGTTACCCCTTATGTTTTTTTTATTTCAGGTCAAAACTTTGACATCCGATATCTCGGCTCTGGAAGGGTCTAGAGCCTCCATTTTTGCGCGCTGGTCGAAGTCTCGTGGCCCTCTGTCAGAATCCAGAGTTTCAAGAAGATCGGAGGGGGTCAAAATTTCGGCCAAAAACGACAGTGTTACCCCTTATGTTTTTTTTCAGGTCAAAACTTAGACATCCGATATCTCGGCTCTGGAAGGGTCTAGAGCCTCCATTTTTGAGCGCTGGTCGAAGTCTCGTGGCCCTCTGTCAGAATCCAGAGTTTCAAGAAGATCGGAGGGGGTCAAAATTTCGGCCAAAAACGACAGTGTTACCCCTTATGTTTTTTTTTCAGGTCAAAACTTTGACATCCGATATCTCGGCTCTGGAAGGGTCTAGAGCCTCCATTTTTGCGCGCTGGTCGAAGTGTCGTGGCCCTCTGTCAGAATCCAGAGTTTCAAGAAGATCGGAGGGGGTCAAAATTTCGGCCAAAAACGACAGTGTTACCCCTTATGTTTTTTTTTTCAGGTCAAAACTTTGACATCCGATATCTCGGCTCTGGAAGGGTCTAGAGCCTCCATTTTTGCGCGCTGGTCGAAGTCTCGTGGCCCTCTGTCAGAATCCAGAGTTTCAAGAAGATCGGAGGGGGTCAAAATTCGGCCAAAAACGACAGTGTTACCCCTTATGTTTTTTTTTCGGGTCAAACTTTGACATA
>JBBNEX010000311.1:0-35497 GCA_038021265.1 Cyprinella venusta | reverse complement strand
TTCACATTTTATATTTGATCACTTTTGGACATGCATTATGGGCCGCGTTTTCCTCCACATGGTGGATGAATTTTGTATTCTAGCATTAGAGCAAGCTTTGTTATTAGAATCTCCATACCACTGTGTTCTCTTACTAGGATACCGAACTGGTTCGTTCTAAATAAGCGAGTCAACGATGGTGCACTCATCTATCCTTCTCCTATTTCGCATAGAAACTCCTTTATTGTTAAATTAAATTTACATTAAATGAAAATTTTTCAAGATTCAATCAATAAATTATCATCAATGATTAAATAAATGAAAAATGATTGTATTGATTATACTTTTAAAGTGTAATTTTGCAAAATCGCCATTTTAGCATTTATTATGGAATTTTACTTCATCAATAATTATAAAATATTACGATTCGTTATTCTTCAGTCAAATTTTAATTTTCTATATCTTATTAAAATTAAGATTAGAATAAGAGCCCGTATTTTAAATATATTGATCTATTAATACCATAGTTTATTCTTGCAAATATTTAATAAACTATTGTTAATATATATTAACTAGAAGATTATGTGATAAAGTTTCATAAACCTTTTTAACTATATTTACTAATTCTAGACGATTAAATATTTGGGCCGTCAAATTTTATTCCTAAAAGATTTGGAAGCTTTTTGATTTCACGCCATATTTTATGCTATTGCTCAATGGTTAGCCAATAAAATTGATCAAATTACGAATAGTATACCCAAATTAGCCACTAAATGCCCCATATCAGAAACTATTCAATGAATATATTTTTTAAATTATTCATGATAATTAATATTAATGTTATACGTACGACTGTGCCATATATAATTTTCTAGAACTGATTCATTTAATGAAAATTGTTGACTTTATTTTATTACATATTGTAAATCTAAGGATAGTCAATTTTTTAAAAAAAGTATCATCTGCGAGATTCGATTTTAATGACATTTGGTTGTAAACTTAAAATAGCGCCCTTTTCTGTATGATTTTTTCCTCTATAAATTATATTATTATAATTTTGACGATCTTTTGTTTTAATACTTATCATATTGCTTAATCCAATTTAAAATATTAGAAGTCGTAACGGAGATGAATTTTGTTCCCCTTCAAGCATTCCGGCTCGATACATGAAATGTAATATTGTTAACCATTATTTTAGTTTCAAAACATGATTATTCAAATTTTTGTCACAATATTGAACCATTGATTAATTTATTAAAAGTACCAAATGACGTATATCTATTCTAACATTTTAGACTTGTTGTACCATATTATGCGAAATACCAAAACCATTTGGGCGTTTTAGATTTTTGATATTGGAAACATTAGTTTCATTAGCATTGTACAATGACGAAAATTTATCAATTGAATTTAGTCGTTTAAATTTTCCTGGCCTTTTGATGGTTTTCTTATTAATTTTATTGAGGACTTATTTGAGGAGTATCCTGAAAACAATATTATCCATTCTCAAATCGAACTTGTTTTCACATGCATTATTCTTGGTTATCGCTGGAAAAATCCCACTGGAGTCTTGTTGTATGTCGATCATGCAATGCTGGCTTCTGTGAGTCTAATTTCTGACTTAAGTTATTTAAAAACGATGCCTGCATAAAAAAATTGTTGTTTCTGTCAACTAATAAATCTAACTACGTAGGCCATATTAGAGAGATTCAACGTTCTCTTGCACGTTCTTTAAAAGACTCTTATCACAAAAATTTCATCGTCGAAAAACTTTATAGTAGAGCTGCTTATTAATTTCAGCCTTTTCTGCCCATCTCAGAGATAGCCTTAATAATTCATTTGATATTTTGGCTGGAATAGATATGACAGAAGCTATCGACTCTGTTTGGTTGTTATTTTTATTTAAGCGATTTTTGCGAACCATGTCTGATGATTATGAATCACAAGATAATTTTATCACTGATGATACCTCTCGAGAATCAATCACCATCGAAAAGGTTGCCAGTTTTTTTAACGCAAGGCAGTTGAGTTTTTTCCAACAAGAAAAATCTTGTCTTGTTTTTGAAGAACTCGCTAATGATTTTGAAGAACAGCTTCAACTTAATATTAATACAGCGTATTTTATTAATATTCATATTAGTCTCCCTCCAGATCTCTTCTCACAGGTTGATATAAAAATAGAACCACTCCCATTTAATCAAGAGGTAATTTCTATTACTTTATTTTAGCCACTGGATTCTATAGGCTCTGTTTTTGAGGAATCAATCACTGATATTATTAAAATCGACCCTGCGTCGCCCGTATAACTTTTTAATAAATCAAAGAAGTCTCTTGGTTCTATAGGTAGTCAATCAGAATCGAGAGATGGAGATACCCTAACTACTTCTTTAGATCCGCAACAAAGAAGACTATCATGCCCAGATGAGTTAATAATTGAAGCAACCCTCCAAGTTCCAATTCAAAACCGTGTCATTAAAAGATGCGCTGCAACATCATCTCCAATTATTATGAACGATTTTACTTCTGATGAATGCCCAGATGCATTTGAAGACGATTTATCTGATCCTGAAGCCAACATTGACACAGACATAAATACCAACACCAACATAAACGCCAACACCGCACCGCCTTTTTCATAATCCGTAGTTAGATATTAATATTACCTTTTTATAAGCACTTCTCAAGTAAATAAATATAATATTATTTTATCTCCATAGTTAATTTTTTATCAGAAATTTCACCTCTATTAATATAGCTACTCAGAGAATCTACTAAAAGTATCATTCATCGTCAAAATTTTCATCGTCCTTTTATTGTAATGGACTCTTTCGATTAGAAAAATTAATATTTTTAATATAAACTATCAAATGCAATTACGCCACTTTTTTCCGCACAATATTCTTACAAAGTAGAGAACTGATTTGCCTTACGTTAAAATTATATTTCTTACATTTGCTATCCAATGTATGACTTTGGTTTTCGGGCCAAAAATTCATCTGACATTTTTTTATTAAAAACCATGCTCGGTGTAAAAAAATTATAAAAACTTCCTAATATTTATCTTATTAGTATATTATAAGAGGATTTTAAATTAATTTCATTTTTAAATAAAAATTTAACGCCTGAATTGTATATCTGACACCTAAATATTCTCTATCAATGAACTAATCAACATTTAATATAAATTGCTAGAGAATTTTTTTTATACTTGCTAAATTATTGAGTAAATTTCAAAAATTAGTAAATTTGAATATGTATTTAAGATATGTCTGTTTAATCCTCTGTCAATTGTCTGAAATACTAGATTTTACTCGATTTTATCTAACTGATATGAATTTATCATGCATTTTTTACACACTTCTAAACCGCACGATAATTGTTTTAAAGATCTGGCATCTTTTTTGGAATTAGTGTTTACCAAAGCAAAGTTATATTTGAAATAATAAAAATCTTATACCGACGTGCCACCTGTCAAGAAAGCATTAACCTTGTAATAGCCACGGAAATTTATTATCAACTTTACTCAAGCCACATTTTCCTAATTTTTTCGTCATGATTCCATTTTATCAGTGGTCATGTCTCTTTTAATGTTTCGTATAACCTTCATCATATATATGCACAGGTTATTTTATTAAAAACAACAAATTTAAAAACGTATCTTTAATTTTGAAACGGTAAGAAAAATAGTCAATAGAAGTTAATAACTTTTAAACTGACATTTTTTACTGTCTGACGTCAATTCTGATCCAATTTATACTATGATCATATTAAATATCAGCTCATTAATTTTGATCTAACATTATAACCGAGATATTGTTTCATAATTTTTTTACTTCCTGCATGAAATTTTAGGAACCTTAGCTCGTTCTACTCTTTTCAGGGCTTATCCACTTGGTCGGTGGCGAGTTTACCTGTGTAATGTAATGTCCCAGTCGTGGTGCTCGCGCATTCTATCGACTTCTCTTAAGCTTTAGGATAACGACTTCAGGTAGTGTAAGGACATGGATCGCCACTTACTCACCAAATCCTTGCGTTGCTTGTGACCATTGGGTCCAAGATATCCCCATCTGTGTCACCCTCAGATACTCTATTATTAATTGCGATTGAAGTTCGTAATAGTCTTTATAAGGTTGTTAAAAAAATTTGTAAATATACGAGTCACTGAAATCGACTCAATGACCAAGATTTGACATTTATTGTATTTATTTTCCATGGGGCGAAAAGACATTTAGCAAAATAATAGTTTTTATTAGTATCCGGTTGCGATTTCCGGATGGATCAGTTTAAGCTCTGACAAAATAAGATTTTGCACAAAGAATAACTAACTTTGCTTCGTCTTGTGACGAAATCAGTATTTAAAGTGTTAAAGTTTTACGAAATGTATTTTGCGTGAGAGAAAACACAGATCCTATATGTTTGCTGATTTGAAAAACCTGCACAGGATACTGTAATGTTGACATCACTTTTGTATTGTTTGAGGTTACAGGGGGATATTGATAGATAATATTTTTCATAAAATCAGAGCGGCTTATTTTTAAGGCCAAACTGTTCCTACTCTGCGGATTTAATCTCGTTTAATTCTAGTTGTTATATATCCAGTATACCTTCTATTTAAACACTAAAATAATTTTTGGTTGAAATGAGTATCAACAATAGATTTTCCCCAGGCGGTAAAAATACGGCAATAGAAATTTTAACTGTCCTATTAAATTATTTTAAATAATCAAGATTAAATTTTTAGGTTTAGAGATTCGGAAAATCCTCGAATAATTTAATTATACTATGAGCGTGTTTAAAACGTCATGCCACCTGAGTGGTCACCAACAAAATCGTTGATGGCGAAATAAATAACATTTTTAAATTTATGATATTTCAAGATATGTTTTTTTGTTTCCTCTACTTATTGCCTTTTGTTGTTTGTAAGATTGGAAAAATTACTGTAGCTAAGAAGTACATCGTCACAACGCAAACTGGAAACGTTGTAGGAGCTGGAACTGACGGAAACGTGTCGATAAATATTAAAGGAACTAGTGGAGAATCGGGATTAGTTTCTTTAAGATTCATCGATCACAATCTTTTTGAAAGAAACGCGTAAAATTTTAATTACCACCCAAGGCTTGATACATTTATGATTGACACTGATGACCTAGGAACACTTGAGCACCTTGAGGTCTTGAACGAAAAATCTTATTCCAAAAATGGATGGTTTCTCGACAAGGTTAGTAAGTCTTGCAAACAAAGGTGACGGTCTCTTCTGAAGATGGTGATTACTATGAGTTTCCCTGCTATTCGTGGATTGATGACGGAAAAATAGAAAATGTTGCACGAAAAGAACTGGTGGCGCATCCCATTAAGCGGTCAACTCTCCCAGAGAATAACGATCATGAAAACCTTGAACCGCTAGGTTTTATCGATTCTCAATATAGGTTGCAATCAAGATCTAGGCATGTCAACTGGTAAAATCAAGGATTACCAGATTACGTCCTCAACATCCTTTAATGACCTCCATCTACCTTTCCATGCAAGATTAAATTTGATCCTGGATAATAGCTTCGGGGGATGGTGTCCATTTAAAGAAAATATTGATGAATTTCTACAAATAGACCTTGAAAAAACTGTAAATATCACAGGTAACTAAGGCATGATGATCTAGGTGTGGCTACTCAAGGGTTGGGGCTTGTAGATGAATGGACGAAATCATACATAATAAAATATAAATCAATAGACGACTATTCGTGGAGGGAATACCACGAAAATGGAGTATTAAAAGTAATTACCTGTTATAAGTAGATATTTACGGCTAATTTCGACCAAAATACGACGGTCCAGCATTGGCTTGCGATTCCGATCACAACAAAAATGATCCGAATACAACCACTAGATTACCACGGAAAATCTTGTTTGAGAATAGAATTATTTGGTTGTGATTATCATGAAAAATCTCCAGAGACAAAACTATTGAACCTTACAATTTTTTCTGCTGATCATAATTCAGAAGACCAGAGATCGCAAAAGAATAAAACGGAAGAAGGCGAAAAAAGATCAGAACAGAGTGTCTATCAAACCGATAATCACGTTCCAAGACCTGTTTTGCATTTAAATTTCGACAACGTTTCATCTGGAGGAATGGTAATAGATTACAGTGGCAACAGAAATGACGTAAAATTTCGCCCACCAGTTGATATTGTGATTGTTTATTCTGATCATAGATACCATTTAGTCGCTCATGTGGTCCTGGAATAAGGCTTGACGGCGGATCGCTTGTTTTGGACGGAGAATTTTTCGTTGATAAGCCAACAATTCAGATTTCTATTTTATTATGGATCAAGCTTTTTAGCAACGGTGGTCAACATTCTATATTTAATACTTATTATGGACATAGTAAGGGAACTGAACCGCAGGTATGTAGACTCGTATTATATAGGCGGGTTACATTCTCGAAGTTGATCGAGGTCGCGTTAAATGGTGTCATTTCTTGGATAATGGATACTTACTATTCAATCTGACAACCGGTCTACAAATTCCTGCTCATGTATGGACCCACATTGCTGTTACATATGACTCTATAACAAGAAAAACCGCGGCTTTTGTAAACAGCAAACTTGCTGCCCAAGGAATAGCAGATACACCAAATGAAACTCTTTCTCAGGTTCTAAGATATTTTTTATTGAGTAGGATTGGTCAGGGGGTGCTGAGATTGGACGTAGGAAAGATAATAAGGCCTTAAATGGAGAATTAGATGAGTTTTATATCTTCAGATCTTCTCTTACTCCAAGTAAGATAGAATCTATCATGAACAAGTGCCAGTTCGAATTAGGTATCCGAATCTTAATAATAAAAGACTGTAAAAGACCATTAGGGATGGAATCAGGGCTTATAAAAGATGAAAAAATTACCGCAAGCTCGAGCTTTAATCTTCATTATCCTTTCTACGCAAGATTAAATAAAGTGGGCTTAAATAGTGACCCGGCACGTACGGCTTGGTGCGCCGACGATAAAGACCAGAGTCCTTACATAAATGTTGAGCTAGAAGAACTCAAAACCATTACAGGAATATCTATTCAAGGATTAGGGATATTTGATAATTGGATAACCGGCTTTTCACTATGTTACACTACCAACGAAAACGGTAATATCTTTTGTGTTAGAGAAAATGGAATAGATAAGGTTTATTAAAAATTATAAAACAGATTTTCGAAGGAAATAATGACAAAAGCTCGATCATTCACCACAATTTAAAATACCCTATCGCAACAGAAAAAATACAAATCAAACCTTTATCATGGTTCGGCAACCATCTCTGTCTTCGATTCGAGCTGTTTGGATGCTCTTTAGGTATTAATCGATAATTTATTTAAAGATTTATTTCCAGACCCTTTTGATAACCTCGGAGTCGTTGGAATAAAGTCCTATGAAGTCGAAGAGAATCTTCGTGGGCATATTCCAGGTGATTTTTAATTTAATCATTTAGATAACTGCGATAATCCTCTTGGTATCTCTAGTGGCGACCTAGACGATTTGCATTTTTCTTCTTCAAGCGATCTTAACTCAGAACACGGAAGTCGTTTCGCAAGACTTGTTAATGATTATCCACACGATGAACAAAACCTTAACACATACTCTAATATCTTAAAAAAACAAAGGACAGCTTGGTGTGCCGGCGATGTTAACTTACGACAGTATCTCGAAGTTGACCTTGGCGAGGTATGTGCCTGTTTACTATTCAGCCAAAAAATATAACTCAAATTGCAACTCAGGGTTACTTCAGCAAAAAAAATTGGATCACTTCGTATAGAGTCGGTTACAGTGATGATTACGGTCCCATAAGATGGTATAGCGAAGACGGCGTTGACAAGGTATATTGATTTAAAATTTTCCTCATCCAATTTTTCTTTAATCTTAAATAACCTGCAAGTATTTCACGCATTTTCGAAAACTAATAATTGATCAAAATAAAACAATTAATCACCCTTAAATCGAGCATCAAGAATATTTGAATCTCAATTTTATTAGTTTTAAATGTCTTTACTTAAAAAATGTTAATTTCACGGGTCATGAAATGATTTTCCTTATTTTTTGGGGAAAAATAATTGATTAATGTTAAAAATTTTCTTTGATTTTGAAATATCCTAAAAATAATAAATCGCCTAGTCATTTGATTAATTAAAATAATTAATCAAACTAATTACCCCTTGAATTTTCAAAAAATTTTTTAAAATTTGATTGTATTACTTAAAATACACATGCGTTAAGTGTTAGCCAGTAAATAATTTTGATTTTTTGCTCGAATTTTACATGTCAAAGGAGTACTACTAGTTGCTCAACTAATTCCAAAAATTAAACTGGATGACATTAATTAACATTTCCAATATTTCAGCCTTCAATTAAGGAATACTACTCTTATAAAAATTAAACTATCCTTTGACATTAATAGAATTTGGGTTTAGACGATCGTAAGTGTCACAGGTGAGTTAATTTATAAAGATTCCTACAAATATTATAGGGGATATTTTTTTCAGATAGCGCTGTCTATTCACTTATTTTCATTCACACACGTTTTCTTTTTTGATCAAGAAAGTAAAAGAAAGTGTTTTCTACCGAATGACTAGAATTTGCATACATTTTGGCAGGAAATCTTAAATTATTAAAAAAACCTTACCCTTAGTCTAAATTAGCATTGATTGACCAAAGATCACAGAATAAACCACATTGCAAAGAAAAAGATATCAGTTCCTTATTTGTATCTCATTGAGCTTTGATGATGCGTTTCCTAAAAAAATAGATTTGACGGTATATATGCAACGAAATATTTTTTTTAAATTAAGGTTGATCAAAAAAGTAAATTAAAACTCTAATAATACAAGATATTAAGCCTCTTGAATGTTTTCGACCGAATTATGCAATTATTTACAGTTGATCACAAATACTTATCAGATACCCTTGGTAACAAATTATAGTATGAAACCGACATTGATCAGCCATATCTGATATTCTACGGATTTTTTATAATGGCCTGAGGTTCACCATATCTTAGTTTAAAAAAAAAGATTCTAAATCAAATGTTGCCATTTATAAGCTGTGATTTAACAATGAATTTCGACGCGGCTATCATCAGCATAAGGTTTGTTACCAGTGCTCTATAACATAACTACTCAATAGAATAAATTTACTTTTACTCAAATTTTAAACTTTTTTTGCGTATATATTTTAAATTAATACCCCTTCTGATGATTTTTTATTGCCACTAGAGAAAATCTTTAACTGCCCATTATGTCGTTTTGTCATATTCCAGCTTTATACACTTTCAAAGCGATTTTATTAGTAGGTTTTGTCGTCAAGGTCTTTGTCCTTGTATATCATAACGACCACACTATGAGACCAGGGACAATCGGCTCTGGTAGTGTGGGACTTAAGTTCTTAACCCACCCACTAAACCCTCGCTTTGCATTCGACCAATATTTCCTTTAAGCTGCATGCGGCATCGGCTCATTAGTTCTGTTTGAGGATTTTAATTTTATCTTCTAAATATCTTTAAATATAAAAATATACTTTATTTGGTGAACAGGTTTGCTATACACAGGCAGCTGACTGACTTATCTTTAAATGTTGTCTTAGGATGATTTTTACATATTTTAAACTTTATTACATCACTGATATTTAATAAGATTAAAAAAATTTGTGTGCTGCTCCGATCTTGTCATGTGATTTTAGATTTTTGATGCTAATTCTGATGCTAAACATATTGTGAAAAATTATCTAACCCGGCCAATAAGAGCTAAATATGTGAGAATCAACCCACGTAGTTGGGTCGGTGTTCACATCTGCATGCGTTTTGAGCTCTTTGGATGTCGTTCTGAAATAGCTAGCCCGGTTACCCTGACTCGACAAGATCAGCAATCTGATTTGGTGGTTAATAAAACTGAAAATGCTTCTCGAAACTCAAAGATTATACAAGAGGTGTTTATTGAAATATTTAACAGGATGAACACACGGAACCCAATTACGATACCACCCACCAGGCATTTATTCCCATCACTATCAACCCTATGAGTATTATTCGCAATCTCAGCGAGCTTGAGCCCATTGAATCAACTAAAAACGGTAAACAAACTATTTTATCTAAGAAAATGAAAAATTCACTAGTTTAACAACGGGCGGGCAAATTACAATGGGAACTACGTTAGGCCCAGTAGTCCCTCCAGAACAACCTTTAATGGGTAACGCTGAGTCATTAAAATGGAACTTTTTGATGAATAAGTATCCTGACCTGATTAGTCATGGAATATCTGCTGCTTTGTTAGAAAGTGTCAGCCAAATAATTCCGGATTTATACGAAAAAATTAACAATTTCTTCGATAAAAAACGATATAACCCGACTATAGACAACGAAAATCAATATCAACAACTGTTTGATTCAAAAAATTATCAAGGAAATTTGGAAGACTCAAGAAAGGCTCTTATTGAGCACTTTATGACAATTAAAGATGATTTTCATACAGAAATTCCAGTCAACGAATATATTGACCCGAATCATAACAAATGGTCTCAATTTACAGATTGTAGCAAATCATGTGGGATTGGAGTTAGAATGAGACAGCGAAATTGCGATTACCCAGTTTGTACAGGTCCGGGCATAGAATCCGAGATTGAACCATGCTTCGTGAGTGAATGCGAAAATTACGGAGCTTCGTATTCTTCTTTCTCATGGTCCCCATATACTACCTGCAGCAGAACATGCGGTGTTGGAAAAACCATGCGTTTTCGAATATGCGACAACATTAATTGCCCTGCTCCAGGTTATGAGACTCAGACTATTCCCTGCTATATGCCAAAGTGCCCAGGTACCTTTAACTTTTTAAGTCAGTTTGTAACTACAATTTTGAAACGGTAGATGATAGGATTGCAGTCGATATTTCAGGGATGGGAAACAATGCCCTTATCGACGGAGATGCCTTTGTTACACAGCACACAGAAACCTGTGGTTTCTACCTCGATCTCAATAGTATGATACTTTACATAAACTTTTATACACGGGAAGACTTATACTTCCTGACCAAACATTCAGAAATAAGCCAAAAAAAGGTATAACAGTGGCTCTGTGGTTACGAACTCTTTCTACCTTTGGGGTTTCTACTTTATTTGTAACAGAAATCGCCAGAGACCAAAACCAATTCATAGGTAAATATTTATTCTTTCCTAAATCTCCCTAAATGGCAAATTCTGCTCATAGAAAATTGTTAGTGCCCAAAATTATTAATGTTGTTTCATTTAAGATATTATTAATGTTTCTGCGGTATCAAGTTGGTATATTCGTGTGTATTAGGGATGAGGTAATTAGAAAATTCCTTTTTTTTTATTGTCTCTTACCATCCTCATTTAATTATCGATAAAAAGTCGTTAAATTACATTTTTTTAATTATATTTGCAAGGACCCTTTTCTTGACCACCCGATGACAGATTTTCTACAATATAGTTCAACTGTAGTAATTTTTCGACATCGGTCTTAGATACATCATATAACTAGATTAATTACTTTTTGTTGAAATCAAAAATCATTTTATGGCACGGAGACTTGTGGGCTTTACCTGATTAGCTTTTTAAACAAATACCAGCAACCTAGCCTAACAGCGACTCTTACCAGAACTTAGTATCTTGATGCATCCTTGTCTTTTTTAAACCCCAACTTGTCCATCAGATTCTGAAACATTTTTGATCTAATAAATTTAATATAGTTTTAATACCGGAAAAAAATGAAAAAAATTTGTGGACCAAAACTCAATGAGATAATTTACAAAAATGGGAAAGTTTAAATCTGCAATTACGAATTTGATCATAACAGTCATATCGTGCACTTACCTATACATGGTTGAATAAACATCATTTAATTTTATAAAAAGAGGTTTTGATAGTTTTAAACAATTAACCAATGACGATTGTCGTTAAAAAAATATTCCCTCAAATAAGCTTGAGTTTATATGATATAATGAGCATTATGGTCGGGAACTTTAATCTAGACATCAGCGAAGTATCAGTATCATTAAAAGAATCGTATGACCTCTATAATATGTCTTTTTGTATAAACCTTACACAGAGAATGAATGTTCAAAGGCTTAAAAATTCTTGAGAATCTGTTATCTAATTATGAAAAAGCATAACGTTGAGAAATAAAAAAACCTGAGACCAAATGATTCTCTGTGGCTCAAGCGGCATGTGGAGTAAAAGCACAGAAATTTATGACCCCTCGACATCTAAAATCGACTGGATATCTTTTGTAATTACTGTAAAACATTAATAATAACTAACTTTATCTACCAAAGAGCAACATAATATTGTCACTTTCAATCTTGAAATGTCATTTTGTATTTCATAATTTTTTACATCGAATAATTTTTTGCATTGAATAATTTTTCGCAGAGTCGAATGATCATGGAGGTCTAGAATTTCTAATGCTGATTCCTGTACATTTCTAACCTTTAACAGTGTTATCATATGCAGGCTGAGAGTTCATTGATGCCATTTAATCAATAATTTTTCTTTAAATATATAGATAAAAAGAATAACAGTATGATCACTTTTCGATAATCATCAAATGCATTTTTCAGTTAATTATACGGTTGCGTATATCGCTTAAGACCAGGGTAAGATTTTATTTATTTGTATATTTTATGGTAAAAACCCTCTAATTTAATGTTGAATTATTCAAATTGATTGTGTGTTTTTTTATTTCTTAATAAACTACACTAAAAATCGTACAAATATAAACCTTTTAAAATTTACAAAAAATCTATAATTTTGATAAAAAATAACATAATACTTCCCCGCCAAGAATTTACATGACTTTTTCATAAATAATTTAAATGATTTTTAAACATAATGATTTACGAAGGTAATTTATGAGCAATTTTCAATGATAAGTAAGACTACGAAACGAAATAATATTATTTTGAAAATATTTGGCTTTGTAAAAAATAAAAACAATAAGCATGCTGTTATTTTGTTTTTTTTGTAGTAATTAAAATTTCTAACGGACTACATACCGCCCATCAATTGTTAAAAAATTTTGTGGCTAATTGGACTTTCTGTTAATAATTCGGAAAGTTATAATCCTTTGCATCATTTTTTGCCGAAAAATATATCGCTGTGTTATAAAGGAAAAATGATTTAAGTAATATCCCGAAATCTCAAGCTGATTCGGAGACCTTTTATCGGTTGAAATGGGGGATAATTAATTTTTGCTGAATCTACGGGGCTTAATAATTAATTATGACATTAAAAATTAAAATAAGGCACCAAAATATTCTTTTAATATATAAAAATATCTGAATTATATTTTAGACAGCTACCATATTCAAATAATTGATGGACGAGTTAAATGGTTCCATAAAAACGAAAATTCTGAAACTGTTTTTAGCGTTGAAACGCCAGATATCCTGCTTCAATCAGGTTTTTGGATGCATGTTTGCCTAACATATGACTTCCAATCGTCTCAAGGTTCAATTTACGTAGACGGAATTGAAAAAAGTCGTTTTCAAGGATATTCTACCATTAAACCGTCTGTAGAATGGGGTACAAGAGCAATTGTAGGTGACTACGACTTTGAAAATCAACACCTCAACGGTCAAATTGACGATTTTTATGTCTATGACTACGCTATTACTACAACACAGATTTCAAGCCTAATAAATAAAAATGAAAACTGTTAGAATTATTATTGTAGATATTTTTGTTTTTTACGCCACATTCAATTCCCAGACATAAATACCAAGTGTTAAGGGCGCCAAATTTTTATTACTCCCAATTTAATCTTGTAACGTTTTCATGGAAACTGTAAGTATATTTTATTTATCTAATAACGGTACTTAGTTTTGTAATTCAATCATTTTGCGATAGTTGATATCTTTTTTTGATCAAACGCAATCCGAAAAATTTTTCAAATATATATTATCCTATCAAATTAATAATATTTTAAAAAATTTTTTTTTCTTTAAATAAGATAATCCTAAGACAGATATTTACTTAACTCATGTGGATGTAACCTAGTATGTTTAATAACAGATATTTTTACACCTTCAATTCTCTGTTTACTAACAACATTTCTAATTTCAGACGTATTCATAAGTACTCCAAGTCTTTATTTAAGTCTCGCTTATATATAATTCTTTTAGATTATTGCAAACTATTTATTAAATCATTGCTACTGATGCATCTAAAATCGATCTAAAAAATTGCCAGAGAAAGTTTTAACCGGTAATAACATTAAAACCCATCATATTCTACTTTTTCCAATCATTCTCTTAAATTCTTAATTAATCAAATATAAAACTTGATTTTATGCATATAAAATCAGCTAATAGAATGACTTTTTGGTAATATTTTTATTTCCCTTCATTTATTGTTCAGAAAACATCCTTGTATGATTCAAAAGAGTTAAAATTTGCAAACTGAATAACAAAACACTTTTATGTAAAAAAATTAAAAGGAATTATAACAGTGTAGATTAATAAAAATTCTGAGTACTTTAATTTTACGTTTACGAATAGAATTGTCAACATGTCAAAAAAGTAATGGTATGCAAACCTTTTGCACGGATACACTACATTAATTATAATCAATTTTCAATAAATTATTGATTATAATCATATACATAATATTTATCAGCTAAAAAGTTTTCCAATTTGAATAATAAAAACGAATATTTTTTTACAAAACATAAATTAACATTTTAATTATAAACAATTTAAAACACGAAAAGGCCTGCCCTTTTACTAACCTTCACTGCCCATGCTTATAAAAATCCGTATTATATCTATTTTCTTGTTGATAATATTCAATTACAGATCCAAAGCGGAAACTTATCGAAAATATAGTAAGACCATTTCTTTTCACGGCCTAAGCTAAGATTGATAACCCTATAAACTCGTCTTGAATTATAAATTCACATAATCTAATCACTCATTTATGACCTAAAAGAAAGACTTGGGCCATTTTAATCTAGCATTTATAGCTTTAAATGGTGTCTTTTATTTTGGTTTATGTCATTAAAAATAAAAATAAATTTTTTAGTGTTCGTCTTTTGTGGACCAATCATCTGGAGGATTTAAAAATTTTGTAAATATCACAGATACAAGCCAATCCCAATCATCGATTAACTGGCCACCAGAAACTTACCCTTGCGTAATTCAGAAAAACGGTACAGGAACAGTAGTCTTTCGGCAATTCGATCATAATTTCCAATACGATACCAACGTTTGTTTCTTTTGCCTAAATTAGATGAGCATTCAGTTTAGTATTGACACAACTTATGGCTTTACTAGATTAATTCCCATTGGACGTAAAAAGAAATATGGTAAATTGTCGCAAAATAAATAAGACACGAAAGATGACTCTACCAATCCTAATAAAAGAAGGATTTTACATGACAAGTATCTAAAACAGATTACCCGTAGAATATACGATAAAAAAGTTACCCGAATAATTAGAAGTCTGGAGATGAAAATTACTCACCTTCAAAATTATTATTGCAAATCTAAAGTAAAGAAAAATTTTATTAAAAGATTGACGTGATGTTCTTAACCACGGAGTACATCAAGTACATAAAAAAGTCAATCGAAGGTGTTTTGCGTAAAATAATTATTAGATAAATGTAAAAACCATAACATAAATCTCAATGAGATCAATGAAAAAATTTTTAATAAATATCTAGACAAACTCCGCGATGATGGTAACTTTTAGTTGTGACTATCAGAATTAAAAATTAATAGCGATTCCGTTAATATTCTAAATGTTATGGAGAATTCCATTGAAAATACAATATCAGACTCTTATAATAAAATTTTTAAACATGTCACAGGCAGAAAAAGAAATTCTGAGACGGAAATTTCTAAAAATTCAAAATCTATGAAAAATGCAACGGATTCATCTGGTTTTACCGAGAATCCATCTGAAATGACCCAAGACACAAATATTGAGAGTTCTGACGAAAACAACATTAAATTATGGAATAGTCTATTTATGAAAGAATGCTCACCAAATATAGATCATCTTGATGATCTATCCAGTTTCTTAAACTGGTCTTAATTAATATTATATTTTTCATCATAGTCATATTTTTTGAGATAAATCATATGCTTAATCGACTGAAAGTATTTTATCAACAAGGTGTTCCAAATACATTGTCACTTTTCATGCCGATTTTTTCAATTTTAAAACATGAATAAGTAGCTGGAGAAAGTGCATCGATAATCATAGGTAAAATTTCAAAAATTTGATCTAAGTTTAGCATTTTGTAAATTTTTAAATAATTAGATTTAACCAGTGTTTATTATTCAATTACAGTGATACCTCGCATAACATACTTAATTCGTTCTAGGAGAAAGTTCTTTATGCGAAATGATCATTATGCGAAGCATACATTTTGCTAAAATACAATAACAAAAAAAATTAATTTTTATGTCAACAAAAAAAACTAAAACCTCAGTTTGGAACAATTCTGTGTGTTGATATCGCTTGATCAAACTAACAAATGATATTTCATGACAAACACGCGTGCTTTAGCGAAATAGTGGAATTTGATTTGTTCATTGTGTGAGCCAAGGTTCATTATGCGAGTTATCTATTAGCAAAAAAAAGTACGTTGTGCGCAACGCACGTTATCCGATGAGTACGTTATGCGATGTATTACTGTATTCACATAAAAAATTAAATTTATGCTCAAATCACAACATGCCAAATGCGGCTTTGATCCCATTTAACCAATAACTATATTTTTATAATTTTTTGTCGGAAATTTTTTATTCTCATATGCTGATTTGCCCTATTAAGTCACGACATCTTAACCGAAAAGTAAGTATTACATTCGATATTGCCCGAATTTTTTTGCTGGATTTATGTAATAATTTTTTACAGCTTTTTTAAAGCTTCATAATTTATAAATTTAGAACAAAAACATTTAGGGTCACTTGTAATGGGGCACCCTGTGCAATTACTGCTACAAATTAAATGACGTCCGACGAACTTGCGCCATAAGATATTGTCAATATATAAAATATAGAGTCGGAAGTAAAAAATTAAAAATTTCTAACAGTCTAGCCAGATTAAAAAGTAAAATCACCGTGATCTCGTATCTTGAAGTCTTTCTGTAGCGTAATCAAGCGTAAAATATCGTAAGAGCAATAAAAAAAACAAAAAAAGAGACTGAAATACTTTGATGGTATAGCGCATCTCAATAAGGCTTTAAAGTCGACAAAAAAATAGGCCGAAGAGCCAGAATTAAGTGTAAACAAGAATCGAGATGATCCTAAAGTATCTTTGCCATATTTGATGGACATCGTGCAGTGATGAAAATATTAATGCAATATTTAAAAGGTGAATGAATATTATATTTTTGGACGTATAAAACAAGATAAGGTTTTCACAATTCTCATAAAAGTTATTATTTCGGAGTTAATTTAAAAAAAATTCTTGGGCTCAGTTAGAAACCCAGCAACCACTTTAAAGTCTAATAGGTTTTAGCTTAGAAACATTGCAAGATGTTCTTGCATTATTAACCATTGCTAATTAATTATTTCATACAGCACACTCTGTTATTGAAAATAGCGTCACAGGGCTTTTTATATGAAAAATGTATTGTGTTTTGACAAAAATAATAATTGTTAGATGGGTTGAATTACTTGCGGCTTGCGAAAACCGGATATTTGAGTTCTCAAATTTATACAAGATTATAAGTCTTACATTTCTTTGGCTTAAAAAATCGAGAGAGACTTCCTGGCGATATTTCAAGTGAATAATTACAAAGAATTATTAAAAAGCTGCTATTATTTTTAGCAGAGATACAGATCATTGATACCAAATATATCCGAGAGACGTGGTCTATTATTTTATCTCGAAAACATTTGGAAAGATCATAATTTTGCGATTCAAATAAATATGTTGGGATCACTTTGTCGTGAAATTTATATTTTCGTTTTATTTCCGAAATCAGCATTCAGAGTTAATCTAAAATACACAAATCTTATTTTATCGCTTTTAAAATGATTTAAGTAAATATCAGTTCAAGTATAAAACTTAAAGATCTTAAAGTGAGAAAAATATTAAGTTTTTGATAAAAACTGAGAAACATTTTTTTTCATTAAAACAATAAATTTGCGCTAAATCTCGTATTTTTTCAAAATAAAACGATCGATATTAACAAAAGTTAGCAATATTTCTGATCAATCGGTTTTTTGAACATTTAGATTTTTTTAATTATTTTAAAGTAAAACTATCGCTAAGAAGATAAATTTAATTTTCGTTACGGTCTTTATTAACTGATTCGTCTGTTGGATTCAGCAAGAAATGTGTTATTAGCGGAAAAATGATATTTTTTAAATTTAATAGTTTTAAACCGATATCATAGACGATCTAGGGGCGTGGCCATATTAAAAATGGCGAACGGTGTCCGTCCCAAAATTTTCAAAAATCACTACAATTACTGGCTGAATTTTTATAATCCCAGCCGTCTAACCATGAAAACTAAATCCCCACCTCCGGACCAACAAAAATGGAAATCGAAGCAAGCACCAAGATACTGTCCCTAAACGTTGAAGACTTACATAAATTCGTAAAAATCAATCGTTTCCTATCCGACGCATACATATGCAATAGTTTGAAATACAAATTGGGAATTACAGACTCAGACTTATGCGACTGCGGCAACAAACAGACGACCAACCACATTATCAATGATTGCCAAATTACTAAAATTAATCGAGGAATCGCATCTTTACTCAATCCAAATTTACACACACTAGCTTGGTTAGACTTAGTATAAACAATTATTATTATAGACGATCTAAGGCAGGTCTGGGTAAACTACGTCTTGAAGGTCATCATCAACAAAATCAAATTACTCAAAAAGTTAATTTGATATAAAGTTATGCTTAAAAAGACGTTTCATCTTAAAATGGTTTATTCATTAAAGACATAGTATAAGAAATAGTGTGAGAAGAGTGAATCTTCCTTTCTACTGACTAACGTATATGCTTGCAACGAGACATAGCTTTGAGAAAAATAAAAATATATTAAAATGAGCCATTTAATTCACATGTACCACATTTAACAAGAGTAGTTATTGCCACTTCTAGTTCGGCTTGACTAAAATGCCCCACAGCTCGTACATGGGTGTTGAATAATATTATAAGCTCTGTTCAA
Source organism: Cyprinella venusta (assembly GCA_038021265.1). Lineage (NCBI taxonomy): Eukaryota > Metazoa > Chordata > Actinopteri > Cypriniformes > Leuciscidae > Cyprinella > Cyprinella venusta. The sequence continues at coordinate 16,330 of JBBNEX010000311.1, read as the reverse complement.
AAAGGATATAATAATCTGATTAATAAATTATTGATGTTTAACAAAAACATTAATGCTGAAAGATGCAAAGGTTTCACTTTTTCAATATAATTTTTAATGAAATTTTAAAAATCATTTGATTCATTTTTGCGATAATAAATAATAAAAATCTAACAAAAATATCTTGCTTGCGGTCCGCCGCTTCTTTAAAATTTCCAAAGCGGCCGTTTATCCATAAATTTTACCAACTCATGATGTAAAAGTTCATTCAATTAGCTCATATTGATCTCAGATTTTGATTACATGAAATTTTGATATATTCTTGATGTTTTCCTGCCTTTCCTTAAATGATTTAAAATTGTCGACTCGATAGAATCTTTCTATTGTTAAAAAGGGATAGAATTTAATGTCATAAGGACATAAACTGGTAGCTAAACAAAGATTGGTATATTACAATGGCAAAATATGTTTATTTAATGTATAATTTTAATTACAGGCAAAGAGATAATCATATATTCGAATAATCCTACATTATGACAGGCTTATCACCTGAAATGGCAATTAGTTTATGGAAAATATAGTTGAAGATTATTTCCTAACATTTTCAATTAAAAAAAGATAAATGATTTAGTTTAATATTTATTGATGCTGTGTATGTGATTTCGGTGCTCAGACTTCGACCCAGTCGGCTGGACAATTTAAATTCAGTCAGTTTAAGAACAAATACTTAAATAAAATTAGAAAATTAAATATACTCAAAATCAATCATTATCAATATGGTTTCGCAGAGGTTACGACATCTGAATCTTAAACATAGGAATATGCCGGATTTGAATGTCGATAATAGAATTATAACTATTCTACAGTTTTTTTGGTCCCATGGGATGAATATTTAAGGAATAAGGATGATTAAATCTCTTATAATATATAAATAATTTTATTTTCTTAGTTTTTGTTTATAACGCAAAATTTATAAATATTCGATGGGAAATAATATTTTCTATAATATTTTTAAACAATTTCAGCAGCCTTTATCGTTCAAGGTATTATCCAAACGAGTTCTTCTTATGTTTATCATTTTATTTATAACAAGGTAATAAAATCCATATAATTTTTATTTTATTGAATCAAATAAAATTTAAATGGTGTAATTGGTGGTTCAGTAAAGGTTTAAAATTAGATTTTAATAGAATTCTGGCACGAGATTCGATTCCAACAATAATAAGCTAAAATAAATGTTTGAAACGGCTTTAATTCAAGAAATTTCTAAATTGAATATTTTTATCCGTACTTTATATTGGTATGAGCAGATAATATATTAATCTTACAAAGTCACCGTGTCAATGGTGTGTTCAGTGTTACATTGAATATAATTTTTAAAGATGGGCATCAAGTTGACCATGCGCATAATTCATATTTTTAATCTTATGGTGTTTTTAATCGCTTTTGTCAATCCACTATTTTCAGCATGGTCAGTACACGATTTGGTTAGTTTTATTATATTACGTGGCAAAAATTTAGGGGAAAATACAAAAAACTATCAAAAAGAGTTTATTTATACGAAAAAAATATAATTATATCGTTTCGTGTTAGCTTAAATATTTTCGTTCAATTATTATAAGAAGATGGAAACTGACGAATCCGGTGTAATAAATCTCGAGGATACTAAATTTATAGGAAATTAATTTACGTCGAATTTCATTTCACTTTTTTATCTTGAAATATTCAATAAGCAGACAGACAAACATTATTCCATTTTCTGCCATCATTTTGAATATTCCTCCCTTGCTCTAGTATAAGTCAATAATTCAAATTTGAATATTATAGATAAATATATGAAATTTGTTTGAGAATATTAATTTTTTCACGACTGATATTATTTTGATAATTTACGACCATGTTTTTAAAAAAAATGATCAATGTAAAACAAAGCGATAATCTAAATCCATAAAAATGGCGATGACCATGAGGAATCCACAAATTTAAATATGAATCATAATAAATAATATGATCTTTATTTGAGTGAAATATGAACAAATAAACGTTGAATCTGAAAATTTCATCAATCCGTTAGGAAATTAGAAAATGAGAACATTAACGAACATTTTAATATGTTCTAAGGGCCAATTTGACAGAGATGTAGGGATTTTCGTAATTTTGTGAAAATTTCAGTTAATGGGTCGGAACAAAATGTTCCGCTTCTAATCTATATAACTACGAGCAACTGCAAAACTATAAAAATTAAATTTAACTTTCTTTGATATTTTGACAGTATTGAAGACGTTGACCTAAAGTACTTTTCATGGTTGTAGATTAAAAATAAGTGTATTTTGCAGAAAATAAGATGATAGAACAAAAAAAGGTTTTAGGATCTGCAAATAAATTTTTTACAAAATGTTTTATACGGAAAAATCACAATTTAAGTTTAGGTTGAAATTAATGAATTTGATGACAATCTCATTATTAAGAGCAACATCGATGTGGTTAAACGTGTAGATCTCCAAAAAAAACTGGATCTCAGAATAAAAAAAAGTTATTAAATTTATTATTTATAATTAACATACCGATCCAAGTTCAGTTTGGCTACAAATTCAACTTTGTATGTAATCTCATCGCCAAAACGGGATTTAAAGGCGAATTTTCTAGATTTATTTTTAGCTTGTGTAGCTTAAGACACGAAAGCCCTTGTTCCACGCGTAACTAAAAACATTGAAAAACTTCTTTTGTTGAAATTGGGGATATGTATGTTAAGCTAAATTTAAAAATGGAACCTTCTTTAACGAATTTGCATCCATATCCGCTATTAACTCAAGATTCGTAATAGTTGTGTTAACTTTTGATTATTTAGTAATTATACCATCAGTAGGACATGTTCTTGCTTCAAAATTATAGGATTAGAGGAAGCAAAGAAATAATACTTATTAAAATTACTATCAGCATAAAATTTAAATCTAAAAATAACAGATTTTGGTTCGGTAGGCCATATTTGTTTTTTTAGGCAAATAAAAGTATAAATATCTATGATTTTAAAAATCTCGATTATCATAAGTCAATTGACGATAGATTAATAAATCCACAAAAAGACTCAAACTTTTATTTTGGAAAAATATTGAAATGTTTTCGGTATCCTTAACTAGTCCATACATAAATTTGAAGGCTGCGATTCTTCAAAAAAAAGATAATCATAGGTTCTTAATGATCATAAAAGAGTCACTTAAGGAAGTGAAACAAAAGAAACTAAATCTATTCATACTGGACATAAAAATGACAATATTTCTTTTGAGATATGAAATTATTTATATTTAATAACGGTATTGTCCCTTTAGTCGCTAACAACGATCATTATTCTCTCTGTCCATTTTGGCTAAATTAGATGTAAATATATCATATGATGTAAATTTGGGTGATTAAATATAATTGAGAAATTACATTGCGTGTTTTTGCAGTAACCATCTTATATAACCAATGAGGGCGTTAATTTATGTTTTAAAATCTTTAAGCCAGAAAAATCTGAATAAATATTCAAACCCGTAAGGAACAAGGACATCAATCTTAACGGTTTGAATTTCTAATAATAGTAATTTAAACTATTTTATTTTTAAATTCTAATAAAAAATTCAGCTCTTATTTTAATAAAAAAAACTGTTTGAAAATTTAAAATTATGAGATTCCCAACAATTTTCGTTTTTTCTTCGTGAGCTATTTTGAAATAAAAGTAAAAATTTAATGTTTAATCGAGTGATTCAAACATTTTATGGTTAAAATTAATTTCTGATCGTCGTAGATATTTTTTCAAACATGTATAGAAAAATTTGTTTCAGAATGTCTTTTGAAAACCCTAGAAGAATTTAAAACAATTTACTCTCTGCTTCTGATTTTTACAATTAATTATGGAAAGAAATACATTGATACTTCCCATAAGGGTACTTAATTCGTTCCAGGAGTTTGTTCTTTATGAGAAACGATCGTTAAGCGAAGCAAGCTTTGGACTAAAATACACTAAGAAAAAAACAATTTTTGTGTTTATACAAAAAATTCAAATCTCGGTTTAGAGAAATTTTGTGTGTTGATATCATTCGATCCCAAGAAAAAAGGGTAATTCATGACAAATACGCGCACTTAGGTGAAACAGTGGAGTCTAATTTAGTTCATCGCGCGAATCAGGGTTCATTATGCGAGTTATCAAGGGATAAAAGAATGCTTATTAAGTCCTTTAAGCCAACAGACAGTTTAATGTAGTAAATAATATTGCATGCAAGCTTAATAACGATTCGAAAAGTTGGAATCGAAAATGGAATATTGGCAGGGCACTAGTTTAAAGCGTTGGGTAGATACTATGCTCGGAAAAACTTATTAAAAGAAAATTTTATTTAATTAAAAAAGAAATGAAGCTATTTAACCGTGATTAATTGAATAAAATAATATTTTTGTAAAAAAATTTATTTCGAATATCATAAAACACATCTAAAGAGTCGACGTCAATTTTAAATATCAATTATAATGAGTTTTATCCAATCGTAATACTGATGAAAAAAATAAATAAGTTATTCTTTTGCGATAAAAACTTTTTTTTAGCTGATTATAGATCAAATTTTGGTTCTTAGGTCTCAGAAATGCATAAGAAGAGATAAAAATACAGAATTACACTTTTTCTATGGAATAAGAGGTTTATACTCAATATGCACTAATCTAAGTTAAAGGAATATGAAAGGGCCGAAGATTATAGAAAAATTTAAATCTTTGAATCTGTGTAGGTGTTGAAAGGATAAAATGATAGAAATACTGCATGTGAATCCGCATAGACAACATAGATTTCATGATTCGTCGGAGGAAGATTTAATTATCGCTTGACAACTCTTCTGCTCGCGCCTTTATCATACCATATTCCACAAATAAGAAAATATTAAAGCTAAAATCGTTGATTATTGTAAATAATATTTCAATGGTTACTTAGCCTTAATTTTTTCGATCACGTTAATGTTTATAAAAATGGAAAATATGACAGGGTTAACTGCATATAAATACAAAAATATTCAATGATCATCACAGAAGGTTTCGTTGAGGTGAAGCCTTTGATTGATTGGTATATGAGCAAGTTTAATATGCCGGTTTTTATTCGTGATAATAAATATCAAATTTAAGATAGTTACTTGTTGTGTCGCACGTTGTAATGCGAGTAATAAGAACGACTAAATTTCTCTCACTATATAATGCATATTGTCTCTTATAAATTTTTTGTTGTTACGATAAGTTATTTAAAATGCTAGGAAAATATATTCAGTGATTATCTATAAAAATCTTTCAGTAGCATTATTCTTCAGAAGTACTTACTCCGAGGGGCCCTCGTATGCTCAATTTTTTTTCTACAAAAAGAGATAAAACCGAAATATTTTTTTGGTGAACATGGATTTAAAAATCTTTTTTTGCTTTAAATGTCTGATGATTAGATGTTTTTAATTAGTTTTTATCATAATGTGTTTTAATGTAAAAAAAATATTTTTCTGGCTTAAATTCTAGAACCTAATCCACTTAATATTTTAATGATATTGCTATCATTTTTTTATAGTAGTGTGAGTTAAAAATATAAAAAATAATGCGTCACCGTATTTAATGCTATTGTTGGTCACTTTGGTTTTTTTTTTAAACAGCTTGATGGAATCTTTTATGGCACCTTAGCTTGCATGCTCAAGACCAGCATTTATGATGGCAAGTTAACCGGTGGGATTTAAGGTCCAGATTTTGGTCAATGCTTATTCTCACGACCCGCTTAGACGCCAGAGATGGTGTACTCTGGTAGTGTGACTTGAATCTCACCTCACACACTAAAATTTCGTGTTGCATGCGACCACTAGGTCTGCGATGACGCAATCGGCGTCCGCTCCTTGGGGTTGGTCACTTTGGTTAGGCCATTATTTTCAAATATTTACGTTGAACATAAGGATTTTTTAGAAAGGTTATCGTTTTGACTAGCAATTAAATAATGTATTTTTTGGTATTTTGGTACTTCTTTTAATGACTAATGGGCTTGACATTCCCTTGAGCATCGTTGATATATGATTTAGATATTTTTATTGATTATCGTTTCTTACAATAAAAAGCAAAATCAATATATTATTTAAATATGCTTATTTATGCAAAGTTAGTTTTAACTATCGCGTTTGGTATTTCCTCAAATATTTTCCTTCAATCGTTAGTTGAAGATGTAAACTGTGGAATGGGTCTCAATAAATCCTGAGGTACTAAATTTAAATTTTTAAATTTACTTTGACTTCCACGCTGCTTTTTATCTTTAAATCTTTCATAAGAAGACAGACAAACACAATTCCATTTTCTGCCATCATTTTAAATATTGCTCCTTCAATCTAGTTTTAGTTAACTTTTTTAATATTAAAGAAGTATGCAGCAATCGATAAAATTAAATCATTTTATTAAATATTTAAAATAAGAAATATTATTTTGATAAATTTTAACCGATTACTCAGAATAATTAGATTTGTGTAAAATAGTGTGAATGATCGATATTCTTAAAAATTGCGGTGTGCGACAATTAGACGCCACTATAAAAATTTTAAAATTTTTATATTAATCTATTAAAGGAACAATTAAATAATTTTTAACAGCAAGAAAAAATCGGATACGATGATTTATAAGGACTTGCAAAATACCGGGTTTTGCAATAATAATGGTCCACCGTGCTTATAAAGTTGGTCCACCATGATTCAAATCTTGGTCCACCGTGATTTAAGAGTTGGTCCACTTATGCGCTTGCGTAAGAATATAATGGCGTTTTTTTAATTTAGGTCTTTTAAAGCTGTTTAACTCACGAATTTTCGATAAAAAACACTTTTAACGTGATATCAATAAAAATGGAAATTTAAAAAAAATTATTATTGCCCTTTGTCATCACGCGTTTGGCATCGTGCAAAGAATCTCTCACAGTGCGAGAAGTAGTTTGAAAGGGTTACGTTTTCAACTATTTATGCCGCATCCTGCATTCTTTCAATAAAAGGGATATTTCCTCTTGCGCTATATCTCTTAGTTGGTATTCTTTATGAATGCAAACACCTCCTTGCAGGGATTTATAAACAGTGAGTAGGGAGGATGATATATTTAGGTAATGTTTAGAGCATATGTTAAAGCAGTACTATGGTGAAACCTGACGTTATCCATACTAAAATAAAATTGTCTTCTGTTCCAAGTATTCGAAAAACTTGGTAGAGATATTGACCGAATTCTGCTGCATTAACGCCAATAGTTATTGCTTCGCAGTGAATAAGTACCGTTCTACTGATTGCCAATATCATGGTAGCATTCTGCCTTAATGGGTCTATAATAGGATTAGGAGTTCGTCCCCTTCTCGCCAATAAATGGCTTCTGAACATATGGATGGAGAAAGGACTATCAACGATAAATTTGAGATTCTTAAGCCTCACGATGTGAGGTATTTTGAGATACCAATTTACGCAATGAATCCTAATTTTTTTCGTTGGGCGCTCATTAATGGGTCGTGTCATCTTATAGGTAAATCCTAAATATTTAACCCGACCACACACAGTTGTGATATGCACACTAACGCCCAACCTTGCTCTTATCACTTCTATAGTGCACGTAATATTGTTATCAACAAGAAGACGAATCTGATTTTTTATTTCTTCAGTTAAAGTTACTCTATGGGCAGCCGATGCACATCCAGTTTCGACAGAATCAGTGGCTCGATACCTTTGCAATATGTTCATGATGGTTATTCAGGAATTTTCAACAGCCTTGAAATCTCGCGCAAACTTTTTCCTACCACCTTGGCTATTCTTATGATAATTTGTCAAAACTCTATTGAAATCCTACTATTATTTCGATTATCTTGCATAATTATGCTATCGTGCGCATTAAAATCAATATAATGATTTATAAAATTTTTAAATATTTATTTTTTTAAATATTTATTATATAGTTGAGGCTAAATGAATAATAGACATAAAATTGTAGTGTTTTTGTGGCATCAAATAATAAAAGACGCCATTAATTTCTGACGCAAGCGTATATGTGGACCAACTCTTAAATCACGGTGGACCAAGATTTGAATCATGGTGGACCAACTTTATAAGCACGGTGGACCATTTTTATTGCAAAACCCGGTATATTTGAAGGTGCTGCACCAATTTAGCCTTTACCGTAATAATCATTTTCAAAATCAAAATAATAACCCTATTTGGCATAAATATAATAATTTGTGCAATTAGATGTTTTAATAGGCTGCTCAATAATAATATTAGTCAATTTTGTAAATAGCGCAGGCTCAATTCGTAAATTAGAGGTGTTAGATGTCAAATTTTCAACTTAATTTTTAGAAAATTTTTATCCCTTGTCTCAAGGCATGCTAACACATGTAATTGATCTTATCTAGTTTAAATAACGAATTGCAAGATAAATAAGGTTTTATGGCCTAAAATTGTTTCTACATAAACTAAAATTATACCTAATTTGATAAAGATCGAGGTATTAACGATAACTTAATTTCTAGTTACAATAAGTATTAAAACATTTTTATAAAGCCTCAGTTTTTTGACTAACAAAAAATAATTTAGGAATCTTACTGCCTAAAAAATATTATATATATTTAATTCAGTGATGACCTTGCATAACGCACTGCTCGGATAACAGGAATCACGCATAACTTACAATGTTTATGCTAATAGATAAATCGCATAACAAAGCTTGCTTCGTACAGTGAACAAAATCAGATTCACTATTTTGCTTAAGCGAACGTGTTTGTCATGAATCACCATATTTTCATGAGATCGAAAGATTTCAACTTAGAAAAATGCTCCAAATTGAGATTTTAATTTTTTGTGCTGACACACGAATTAACTTTTTTATGTGTATTCTAATACAAAACATGCCTCGCATAACGATCGTTTCGCATAAAGAACTTACTCCTAGAACGAATTAAGTACGTTTTGTGAGGTATCAGTGTATTATAATAGGTTTTTAGACATTTAATCACGCGACACTCAATTACACGGAATATTTTTATCAGAAAATATGGCTGAAATTTTTTTCATGGAAAATTATTTTTGTATGAGAAGATTTAAGATGAGTAGTTGCAAATAATATGGTTAAATTAACGAATGGTGAAAAAATGTTATCGACAATTTCTATTAAGAATTTAAATAAATTTTTGCTTTTAAAAGCTAAAATTCATGATATTTCGCTCTTTGGTCACCTCAAAACGCTCTCGAATGTTTTTTAGAGCAGCTTTTATCGGTTTTTATATTGTAATAGATATAAAATAAAATTTTTATTTACGCTATTAAAAATAAATTAATATGATATGAAAAGAAAAGATTTCTTATGTTATTTCTGATAAAATCTGGAATAACCATAACCACACCATAGTCAACATAGATGAACATTCATGTGAAAATAATTACAAGCATCCCAACATGATTTGTAAAATGATTCACGATTTGATAATATTTTTCTCAAGATATCACTAAAAAGACTCTAAGATCTTATATTACTTTAAATCCATTCTACTTTAAATCTAGGAGATTCTTCCTCAATATTTTTAGTTCGGTTACCGTTGTCGAATACAAGTTGTAAAAATAATTAAAAATTTCATTAATAATCGATTTTTCTAATCTAATTGAAAATATGCTAGCCTGTTATCATACCATTTTGTAAATAATCAAGTCATATTTTTTTCTGATGACAGGTAGAAGCGTTCAAGATAATGTTCACTAAACGAGACGTGAAACAATTTTGCCAGAAACATAGTTCCTATCTAATGCTTGCCGCATTCCTGAAACCCTTTATCTTAAGGCGTATTTTTCTCCTGCCTTAATTTATAAGAGGCGAAATTTTTATTGTCACATTAAATTTTAATATTTGTATCGGTCTGGCTAAAAATAGGATTACTTACCTGATGTCAGCTTTCTTTATCATAGAGGTTGCGAAGCTCTAAATAAAAATCCTCATTTTGAATCATCCTGTTGGGGAATTCGCCGATTAGAGTTAGGCCGTTACCATAGCTTAATTTTTCAGGATAGCTATTTTTTTAGAATTTAATCACAAGGTCATACAAAAAATACGAAACTCGATCAAATCTTATTTTTTTACCCGAACATATCGAACAATTTCAAATAGATACCCGTCTCTCGGTGATTTATTATTTCGGCAGAAATTTATGTTTAATGATTTTTAAATTAAGTTATGAAGAAATATTTATCTTCTTTTCACACAACATTTCTAAAGGATCGAATATCAACATTAAGACTCCACAAATGCACATGGGTAAAAATTTTTCGAATGATGCGTATATTTATTTTCTGATGCACAGAGAAGTTTAAAATTTAACATAATAACTCATTCAATTTTTTTAAAGATTTCTAAAACAGAAAACAAGTAAATATAAGAATATAAAAATCAAAATGAAAACAAATAATTCGCTCGCGCAACAACAAAATGCGCGAAAAAACTATTGTATTATTCCACAGCCTAGATATTAAATACTTCACGAGTCAATTATAATTTAATACACTGTTATTCCTAATTATAGAGCAAGTATTACACAATATAGAGCGATTTTTTCAATAAATTTTTTAGATTTACTTTTAGGAATAAGCGAACTGCTAAAAGGAAAAATAGCAGAAAAAATATGTAGATATTGTGGTACCTATTCGGTAATACCTGCTGGCGTATCCAATTTGTTAATTATTGATGGTCCAAGATATTCTCGTTCTTTTGAAAATGAAGACATCGAAAAAAAATATAAAAATAAAATAAACGGATAAACGTAATATAATTTATACGCCGGGGGTGCGGTCGATCGTGTGAGTATATGTGACTGGGCACCACAGATATATATATAAAACTGCATTTAGATGGCTTATTTATTTTGAGAAATTTGCCTATATATTTTAAAGATGAATGAAATTACACGTAAAAGAATTAGACTAAAATCTATCTGAACTATACCAAAATATATCTTAAATAAGAAATAAATTGTGTTAGGGAAATAAGAATAAATAAATAACTGGTGCCTTTTTTGACGAGACTGAATGCAATCGCCTTTCAGAGCGGAATTACTTCTAAAGGCTATCCAAATACCGATATTATGAAATCTTTTTAGCAAATTATGGCTGGAATATGACTTTTATATGATCGATATGTCCCTTCTCATACTATCATATAAATGATTTGTGATGCCGTCAATACATTGAAAATCCAGAATTTTATAATAAATTTTGAAATAATCGATTTTTAAATTTAGAAATGCAAGAGATAAAATTATCGTAGCCACGGACAGAAAAAATTTAAAAAATTCTCTGAAATAATTTGATGGTTAAAAAAACCTCCTAGGGTAATTTCTACCTTTAGGGTGACCTAATTTTATGCGAAAGATGATTTTTTGCGGCTTTTTACGCTTGGTATTGACAGCATGACCAAGCATAATTGACTAAGACAGCGTTTTAACTTTAATAACCAAAATTTTGAAAGCGATTAAAAGTGATTATAATCACACTGTGAAATTTTTATAAAATTTAAAAAGGTGTTTTTTTAGATTCAACTGGGAATCATTTTTGATATTTTAAATTATGTTTTGTTTAGACTAATATATGATTCCATAATTTTTAGAAACTTGCTCTACATTGTGGAATACCTCCTGTATTTTGTGGAATAGTTGCTCTGTATTTTGGAATATAGGGAAACCTCGCAAAATGTACTTAATTCGTTCTTGGAGTATGTTCTCTATGCGAAACGATCGTTATGCGACGCATGCTTTGTACTAAAATAAAATAACAAAAAAAGAAGAATTTTTGGGCTTGCACAAAAAATTAAAACCTCGTTTTGAAGCAATTTTGTTTGTAGATATCGTTCGTTCTCAAGAACAAATGGTAATTAATAACAAACACGAGCGCGCTTAACCGAAATACTGGAATCTGATTTAGTTCCTTGTGCGATGCAAGGTTCATTATGGGAGTTATCTATTGGCAAAAAAAGTACGTTCGCGCAGCGAACGTCATCCAAGGAATATGTTATGCGAGATATCACTGTACTTGCTCTAAAATTAGAAATAATTCTGTAAAATCTTCGAGGGTTAAGTTTCGCAGTGTCCGAGTGATTAAGTGTCCAGCTATTAAATGTCCAACGATTTAACGTACCCAAATCATTATAATAATTTTAAATTTATGTTCAAAGCAATGTTCATGACGGCGCCCAATCGGCTACGTTCTATTATTCTGTTCCGTAAAAATGGTGGTGAGCGTTCAAATCCATTATTTGTATGATCAGTCTCAATTACATAATTAGATTCCTTATTTATGTTATGAAGATACGGATCAATTTTAAATCTTAATTCCTCTAAGAATGGGAAATTTCAATGAAGCACTTGAGCAATTATAGATGAAGGACATCAACGAATATTAATTTATGTTCTTAGTGATAATTTGATAAAAAATTTCGATTTCATACGATTATTTATAAAAATCAGGTTTTTGGATGGCCTTCAATGAGGCGTTAAGAAGAATTTCAGCGAGAATTTACAAAATTGTAAAAATTTATAATGAGTTTTGTAGGATATTTTGAGTAAAATAGACTATAAAAAAATTACTTAAATGGTTGTCTGCTTAAATTAAGAGCCTATTTTAGTAAATTAGAACAAATGCAATCAGGTTTCTGAGGCTGCTACAAATAATTATTGTTTTAAAATTATTTTATTAAAAACAATATACAAAATTTAGGCCTGAAGTTTTATAACTTGATGATTTTCTGAATCGCTTAGAGCATCATCTGGTGTGCCAGACGAAAAGGCTTCCCAAAAATGGAGGATAATATGTGGTTTAGCAAAGAGGTAATTTAGTAATTATGAATTAAAAAGTAAATTTATTCAAGAGGGGGTTACATACCGATCCGAGTTCCGTTTTGGCTAAATATTTTACTTTGTAACTGATCTCATCACCAAAAAAAGATCTGTACGCAAAGCTTCTAGTTTGATTTTTCGGCGTGTATAGTTCAAGATATGAAAGCCTTGTTCCACGAGTAACAATAAAAAATGGAAAGATTTCAGTTGTTGAAATTGGTGATACGTATGTAATAACAAATTCAATAATGGAGCTTTCGTTCACGCAATCATCTTCAAGTTCCGCTATGAGCTCTAGACTCACAATAGTTGTATTAACTTTGATTAAGTAGTAATAATACCATTAGTGGGACAAGTTATTACTGGTAAATTCATTGTATTTAAGCAAGGAAAAGAAACGATATTTATTAAAATTACAATGAGCATTTAATCTCAATCTAAAAATATCTGAATTTTATTTGCTGTGCATTGATTCTATTTTAAGGCGCATCATCAAAGTAAATGTATCGATTTTTGAACTCAGTGAAACTTAGTGATTGGATTGAAATATAAACATAATAATTGTTAATCATCATCAACTGGTAATATAATTTAAACTGAGTGGGCGATTATTACATAAAATAGGTCGGGCTAGGGTATAAATATTAATTAAATGGACATTTTTTGAGCAAAAAAAGCAAATAAATTATGTTTCAATCCTGCATTTTTAAGCATCAATTTGTTTATGAATTTATCGATACGTTTATATTTTATGGCGGAACGGTCCCTAAAAATGCTAACCATGACTTTTGAGCCATGGATCTTAGCGGGTAAAACTAGATTCAAACAGGCAAAAACCAATAATTTATGAATTAAGATACAAGCCTCAAAGTACATGGTTTTTGATCTCATGGGCTGATTTTCTATTAATACTAATTTAAATAATTTGATTTTTAAAGTCCACTAATAAAATTACCATATTTATTACCTAAAAAATGCAGAGCACGAAAATTTCAAACCATAGTGTTCCTCGCGACTCCAGTCTTTTTCTGCTAGATATTTACGAATAAAATAATCAATAAATGTTAAAAAAATCGATTCAGACAATATTTGATCGAAAATGTATTTCTCATTGCAAAAGATTCTTATTATAATAGAAAAAATAATATACAGTCAGAATCTCTTTTTGAAAACAAAAAAGAAGTTGTAATAACAGTTACGATTTTGATTTATTTCTATATTTCATTAAAACGAGACATATTATGAATTATTTGACTGAAAAAGGTTTCAAACTTACAAAATTATGTTAAAAAACTTTATCATATTTCTCCAGTGAGCAAATTCTTGAAAAAAAAACTGATGGAAAAATTGTTGCTTGTCAGCTTTTGAAGTAACAGCTGAAACTTGTTTATTTTGCGGTGTGCCACTTAATAAATTCAGTGATTACTAGGCTCAATTAAGATTGTTCAAATATATATTTATATTTTGTTTCATGGGTACTTTTGACTCGTTTAATAGCTGGTAACCAAAAATCATGACGGTGACTCTTGGCGGCTTTTCGCCTTTGCATGAAAATATAACGTATTGAATGCAATTTTATTATTATTTTTTATTCGTGTTTACTTTTTGGCTTTTAATCATAAATTGTGAAGAGTTTTTCATAATTTACGCTAAAAATCTGAAATTTAACTATGTCAAATTTTTACTTTCCTGAGGCAAGACATTGCGTTGTCAAAAAACAGGTTTTGGAGTACGGAACGAGTTAAAATTAGATTATCAAATGATATTTTTGAGTTGGTCGGGAATTATTGAATGCCATAACGTTACATTAGTTCAAAGGATACGAATTCTGTATCGAATTTTTGATTGATCCAGATTTGAGTCAAAATTATACAAGAATTTGCTTTCGTTAATATTAAATGGAAAAAGCACAATCATAATGGTTTTAAAGTTGTCAGAATGTGGACTTTTTAAAAAAAAGTTTAATAAACTGAACCTATTACATATTAAATCTATATTGTTGTTAATTTTGCTGTCAGAAATTTGACAAAGATTGCTGTATTGCTGACTCGGAAGTCACGCGCATCGCAAATTTTAACTGGAGGAAACGCAAGAAAAATAAAAATTGCATCAACCATTCATCTTTATCGTCCAAATGGGACTCATATTTTCCTCATAAACCTTAATCCAGTACCCAAATTCACTGATAAAATCGTAAACGAGATACTTGTGTTTGGATCAGTGGCTTGCGAGTTAAGGTGCAGGTTAAGATTCTCTCAGACACTTTAAAAAAATAATTTTTTCTGCTTTCTGTCATCGCAGTATATTATTTTGATAAAGCAAGTTATTTATCATTAAATATGCTGTTCGAATGGACGGTTATAACTTTAAAGGCACAAGAACCATAAATGTAATGTGTCCTGGCATTAAACCTTTTTTAAGCTGTATTACGGTAATTATATAATGTAAAAAACTAATAGCTATAAGATGTAGGCTTCGAAACTACATTTGTTTATATTCCTAACCTAAATCTTACAGAATATAAACGATTACTGCGAATATCTACAGATTCTAACTTCAGGCCGTCTGCTATGGCTCATTATACTAAATTTATTTTGAATTTAGTCGGATAATACCGGGTATTGTGTAATTTATAGTTTGCTGATAGCTTAAATATGGTCAACCAGCTACTGCACTTTTTATCTCATAAACGACTAAACTTGTAAATATTTTATTCAAATGCGTAGATGATAGAGTTTACAGTTCAAGGATAAAATTTTTCGTTAAAAATCAAACACGCCGTCTTCTATCTTCTCCATTAATTAAATTTCGATTGTAAGATGAATAACAACGATCTATTTGAGTGAGATTCTAGAAATAATGATTCAAAATTATGACAGTGGCAGGAAAATTATAAAAATTTCAAGTTTCTCCAAAAATAATCAAGAGCTACAGTACCAAGAACCATTAAAATATTCAAAGATTGTGATAAAATCTATTATCGACCTAAATGTTGTGATACCCGCACTAAATTGACAGAATAAAAAATATTATTTTTGGCTGGGTTGATGATAGGGCCCTGCGAATATTCGATTCAAATTTTAATCTTGTTTCTGATTCGAATTTAAAATCAGAAATTTAAAATTCTTAAAATACGTGACAAGCAATAATATCAACTAAATTAAAATATCTAGTGCAATTCAGGAAAATAATAAGTATAATTTTAAAACGTTGATAATTCGCAGAAATAAAGAGAATAGGATAAATATGTGAAATTTCATTGATCAAATATCATAGTGTCAAACGAAGTTTTCTTAGATACCTGTGATAATTTCTCTGCGTATTAATCGATACATAGATGTTAAAATAATTATTATTGGATTATTGATAAGTTTAGCCAACATTTTTACTAAGAGTGGCTTTATCTGATTTACGCGCCACGACATGATCACGTGTCGCACGTATAGGATTAAAAATTACAAGAGTGGATCAGAACAAACAAAAATTAGATCA
>JBBNEX010000309.1:0-35753 GCA_038021265.1 Cyprinella venusta | reverse complement strand
TGTGATGGCAAGTACAAAACCTGTCCTCGTCTTTTCTTTCACATGTTCAATTAAAGGATCAATTGGTAATATATCACTGCCATTCGTCTTTGCTCTTCTTCCATACAAAACTCAAATAACCTACAACCCTTTATTTCATAGAATTTCAAATTTCTTAACAAATGTCAATCAAATGCTTATTACTGCCGACTTAAAAAAAGCAGCAATTAATTCGCTTACTTAAACTTTCCGAATTTACAATAAAATATGATGGTACTACCACTTCTGCCAATCAATCTGGAGAAATATTAATTCTCTATCTTCACTTAGAGCACTCTATGTAAGCTATGCTAATTTTATGATGAACATAAAATGATCGGTGCACTTTCATTCATCGCTACAATAGATGTCCCAAATGCATTTGATGAATCATGCACCGACTGATTTTTTGTCACCAACGCTGAAGTTGTTCAACCTTTGATCTATTATGTGGAAGATTTTTATATTGATTGGATGGGTCTATATAATCAGAGGTGGATTCCTGCACTCCCTATAGATTTATGGCATTTCTACGAAAACGCCCTAAACAGATTCCCACGAACTAATAACTCAATTGAAGGGTGGAATAACGCATTTCAGTTGTATGTTGGGGCATCCCACCTAACGATATTTTGTTTTTTTGAAAAGCCGAAATCATACCAAAAAATTAAGAACACCAATCTAAACCAGACCCGCACAGGAGCAGATATTAGAACTCCCAACAGGACATATGAGGACTTAAAACAACGAATCCTCTCTATTGTATCTGAATATAATTCAAATGACAAGATAGAGTACCTTAGAAGAATAGCGTCACTAATATCAACCTAAAATTATTTTTTTTTAATTTCAAACTAGTATAGTCTTTAGATTATTGGGGTAAATTTACGATTTGAATGATCCAAATATTCAATTTAAGATTATTTGAAATTTTATGACAATATTTAATCCAGTAGAGCAGATAAATTACGATGGTTAAAGGAGAAGACCATGTATGTAAAGCATTAAATTTTATTTGAAATTGATTAAAAGAAATAGAATATAGTGAGTGCCATTCATTAGCTGTAATATTCAATAAATATTCATGGATTACATTTAAAATATTTTACTGGATAAAAATATCAAGAAGCGCTTTAACATTCTATTCATATAGTTATTGGATGATCAAACTCAATTTATTTGCAGATTATATGGTTTTCGATGAAATTGTTAATTCGAAGTGATCATGTTCGAAGTGGTGGTTTCGAAGTATTATCGCATGATCGGAGCCACCAAAGGCTCTCTAAAGATTTTAAAATTGACTAAAATTAGAGGGATTATAATTCTGTCGACAGATGCTTGCGCTTGTATTTATAAGAAAGTTGCATCATTTAAATTGACACCAAGCTCATTTTGAATGATCCAGGATTATGAATATTTTTTATTTAAGCTGTAAAATAAGTTTAAAATATACATCTGATTGTCTAATTACTTTATTAAAGTTACTAGTAGATTTTCACATGCAATTAACTTGTTTTTCATTTCCTTAATTAAAGATACTAATATCTTATATTACAATTATGAGACTTATAGCAACGATAATCTACCAAGTTCGTTCTTTTGCTATAAAAGGATTAAAAGAGGTGTTGAAAGATAAAATCATATTAGTCGTTCAAATATATTTATGATAACAAAAACAAATTAAATACAGTTGATTTTAAATCCTATTAAATTTCACAATTATAGAGAATTCATATTGTCTTTTGATTTTGGTACTTTTTTAAAGCTGTATATTCCCTCTTTCTCGCTTATTTTAGAATTTAATTAATTTTAGCTTCTACTTCAATGGCTTTATAAGGATATGATAAAATGTATCCTATGAAAAGATAAATATTCCGCGCAGGCGAAATAGTGATCCCCATCATACTAATATCGGATTAAAAATCGATATTTTATAGGTATATGGGAAATACCTCATCCAAATCAACACAAAATCGGGCGTATTTTAGTGCTGGGACTAGACAGTTCAGGCAAAACATGTAAAATAAAATTTAATGAAGCATTCATTCAAAGACTCAGTCAGAAACCAAATCGATAGTGTAGATTCGACCAAATATTTAATATTGAGCAGATAAAATATAAAAAGCTTACCTTTCACATGTGGGTAATATTAATTCCAATAATTTGTAGGATATTCCAGGTCAAGATGGAGATCGACATCTTTGGAGAAATTATTATAATGGAACACATTGCTTAATATATGTTGTTGATAGTAACGACCGAGAAAGACTCAAAACAGCATCTTCATCTCTAATAGCAGTTGTATCTGAACCTATTTTATCACATGTCATTGTTTGGTTGTTGTCAATAAAGTAGATTCTCAGAATAGTATCACGTAAAATAGTAATTTTAGCCATACCAATCGCAGAAATATTAGAAATAATGGAAATTCCTGATATAGATCAAAAGTTATCATTATTTCTGTATCTGCAGTAACTGGTCAGGGCTGCGAAGATTGTCTCATCTGGTTGTACCAAAATCTTAAATAAAAGCATGTATTATAAATTATTTTATTACGTTAAACTTTATTATTCATTTAACTCTGGGAAATATTGTCACTTTGACAATTGACATATGCTCTTTAAATTTACAGATATAAAAACGAATCGGAGATTTTCGGATCTATTCAGCCGTGTTCGGTTTAATTTTTATGCGTCCATAATAGTTTTTTCCCTGAAATTCCTATAATTTTTTATATTTCTGTTAAATCTTTACCGCCTATATGTGTATTTGAATTTAACATCTCTTCTTGCGGCTTTAATAATTATACATCATGATAACTGATTTTCTTTAACGTGAGGTCTGAGGCTACAATGAGATTTGCTGATTCAATATGAGTGATGTAAAATGAAATACAAAACGGAAAAAATGATTTTTGTCTCTCATTAGATGCTGGGAATAATCAATAAGGTATTCACTCATGTTTTCATTAAACGAAGATAACTTATAAATAAAGAGCACAGCTTACAGTTGGTTTTTTGATATTTATACGTGCAGTCATCATATCCATATATGGATACGGACGAGAAAGTGTGATATTACTTAAATTAATTGTCCTTATTATCTTATGATAAAAAGCGTGCGATATGCATGACCTTAATAAGATTTTACACGACTTACTTTCGACCATTTATTAGAAAATTCTTCAATTGGGGTATTGAACGTATCATTTGATGCCAAAATCAGCAGTGGTTTATCAAAAAATAACATTCCTCGTGTTTTTATGCGATTTAAAAAAAAACAGCCCACAATAACATTGAAGTCCTATTTTAGAAATTTGATCGATCAACAGTCGCCGAAATTCTAAATAATCTTAGCTTGTTTAATTTTTTCTTATTTTATCACCGAAAACCAATGTTTGAAGTCTCTTTTACTAATTTAGAAGATGATTAATATGATGAAATCAAACCTTTTGAAATCATTGTACTCGCTATCTTCTTGTTTTAGAAATACCACCTGGCTTAAATTTTCGCGCAGTAGTTCTTACTTTCTCTTCATACCGCGTTCAATAAAATTTTCTTATACCCCTTTTATGAACACACATAGGGCCAGAAGTAGAAAACGTCCCCAAAATATGTTATCACCTAATCTTGCATCAATATAATTATTTCATATTTCAATCTATTTTTTATTTACCTCAAGTAGAGGGGCTTGAAGGCCAGAGAGAGGCCGTCTCTTGTGTTATCGCTAATCTAAAAGTCTAAAGCGATTAAAAGGTTTAGTGGATGAGGTGCGAAAAAAGATTGAAACTACCAGAGTTAGCAGTATTCTTGTATAACCAAGGTGGTCATGATAAAAGAGAACCAAAACCAGGACAAAAAATCTCACGGATGAACTCGCTAATGAAGCGGTCAGAACTCGACTATAACACACAAAAATATGGTTCGGTGAAAGAATTTCTCAAGCAGTCGGTAAAAAAAGAGTTTTCTAGGAGCTGCAAAGGCCCATCTAATTTCCTTAAAAACTAAGGTTCAATGCAGAGTTAAAAAGTTTAATATATCCGATCTTGAAATGGTTTTTTTTGAATTAACCTTATCAGGGGTGTTGATGTTGTGCACCAACCTTAGACTTCACATAAAATTTTCCGAGGTATGTGATTGAAAAAATCTATAACGGGTTAATTTGTATGTTTACAAATCGATTTAGTTATTAATTACTACCAAAAAAGATTAGCAAATAATTTTAGACGAAAAATGTATAAAATAATACATGTTGTGAAAAAAATGAATTGCCTGTTAATATTCAGAAAGATTTTAGTTAAGCAAATATTTCTTAAAAATTAACGACAAGAGTCTTTAAATCTATTAACACCTGACAAAGACCTCTATTGAGCTCTTAAATTTTTAGACCAGAAAAATGATTTCTGCTCTCAATAATATATTGTGTTGGATGATTTGTTAAGTAGAGATCGGTTACTTTAGAAGTCGTCGCTATATTATGTTCATGCATTAATTTTTAAAGAGTAAAAGTAAAACGATGCATAACATCCTGAAGTGGAAAAAATTTTTTCATCTAAAAATAAATTAAAACAATAAAACAGGAATTGTAATTTATTTTAGATTTTATTGGGGCAAAAGATTTTTTTATCGGATTAGAAGTCCTAATTGCAAAAGGAAATTAGTAATTTTTTGTTCTTTTTTTTCGAGCGCCTATTGTATCTTTCCTGGCATTCAAGTTTTCTCTAAAATGTGCATACTATAGCATTACTATTACGAATTTACGAGTTAAATTAAGCGTCAAGGTCGATCTCTACCAACTTTTATGTCCCAGACTCAATCTAGAATTTAATAAAATTCCTGCCCGCAATTCAGGTGTAGCTTATATTTTTATTAATCAGTCTTTTTTTCAAATTGCCCCTTTAAAATCTAATCGACCTTACGGAGCGGCGTGGGCCATACGCTTGGAAATACTGCCCTAGGATTTCTTCTCGGCTCAGGGTATCAACTCGCTTATACGCCAAGTATGACAAGCAATATTGATTCTTGTCTTAGCCTACATCCTACCGATTAAACACCCACACCATGTGCACTCTTCAGGTCAGTAATACTCCATAAGGCATCAATTATTTTAACTAAAATATTACGGCCAGCTTTAAATAAGTACTACAGTACAAGGGTAATCACATTTATTCTATGTATGAATAGATTTTTTGATTATATAATAAGTTGAAGCTCACAAAAGATTTGAGAAAATGAGTATGTTTCTTTTGTCTCTAGGAGCAAGTCTATTGTCATTCATAATGTTTATTGATGGTCAATTTTTCTAATATTTCGCTGATTAGAGCAGGTATTGAATTATTCGAGCAACAAAATAAATTCAGTGGTAATTTTACCCCAATTTATCCCAAAAAAAAGTTATAAGTTATCGATATTTCATAAATTATAGAAATAGTGGGAAGATAAAGGATATTTATCAGATTAAAGGTCACAAAATCGATGATTTAAGAACGTCATTTTTTGATACATATTTTAGAGTTTCATAATTTTTAAAAACCAGTTTTTAGCAGGTGAATCATGACTGTTTGTTTGATTCAGTGTTCAAACTGAGAGTAAAATAATTATGAGAAAACAGACAAACAAAAGATTAGTTAAAATTTGTGTTGATTTTAAGCTCATAAATAATACAAGAAAATTAATATCTAATTGTGTAACAAAAATGCCTCAATGGTTGCATGTAAAATCAATAAACGTTTTGGTTTTAATACTTATGCGCAAATATTGTATTAAACTTAATCTGCAATATTTACGGCCGCAAACATTAGAATTAAGGTATAATCTTTGTTTGAGATTGTAAGAAGTTTGATAGAAACTGAAACTTTCAAGATAAGATGGGAATTTTAGCGTCTTTTATGGAAAAAAATAAGCGGATTCTTATTCTCGGGTTAGATAACGCCGGAAAAACAAGTATGTTTGATTGCGTAATCTCAGCGCTGTTAAATAAATTGAGCAAAAAAATAAGGACGAGGCTACTATTCCAACGATGGGATTCAATCTTGAGTCCGTAAAATATAAAAAAACTAATTTTCATCTTTGGGTAAATTGAATTTGTGTTATGTAAGGATGTCGGAGGTCAAGACGAAATTAGAAAACTTTGGGAGCACTATTATGATAATACAGATGCGTTAGTCTTTGTTATAGACAGTACCGACACTAAAAGAATTCAAGATGCAGCAAATTCGTTAAAAAATGTTGCATTGGATCAAAATTAGCGAACAGTCATATATTAGTTCTTCTTAACAAATAGACGTTGATGGAGGTACATAGATTAAATATATATCAGCCATGACTCCTGCAGAAGCTAAAGAGAAAATGAATCTTGACAGTCTGAAACAACAATGGTCAATTATGTCCGTCTCAGCTAAAACTGAGCAGGGATGTGAAGAAGCGATGTTGTCGTTAAACAAAATTTTAATATAAATATTATTTTAATTTAAATCTGTCTTGAATTTTATGGTTATCGATGTTAAAAAAATTGAATAGATGTAAGCATTTCCTCACAGAATCATTTTAAAGAAGTTTATTATAATTTACAGATCTTGAAATTTCTTTTTCGATAAAATTAATCACTCGGATTTAAATCTTTGCTACACGACCTTCAATTAAACTACCTGCGAAATGACAACCACACACGACACTTTGATTTTTAGTATTTCTATCTCTTTTAAGACTATAACTATCAACAAAGATCGTTAATAGTGACATTATGACCATGAAGTGAAGGTGTCAATCATATTCTGAGTCTTGACTAATTTGATGTCTTAAATATTCGATGCGCTAATCAAAGCAATTTTAATACTCCCCTACGTTATATTAAAGTTTTATTATTAGATTTCAACCGGCATAGACATTGAAGGTTGTCATGCTCAAGCATAAGTTACAAGTTTACAAAATAAAAATTATGTTAAAATTTTTTAAAATGAGTATTTGATATAAAAACGTACGATGATAAAAATCCAATCAAAACATTAAAATTGCTAATTTATTCACCAATTTATCACAATTTTCATACGAATAAGGACAATAGAAAATGTATCAGTAGTTTTCGCTAATTAATCGATTTACTTGAGCCTGCTAAGCCTACATTTGTAAGTTGAACTAATACTCATAATAAATTTGATTATCATGTAAATTTTCTACAAATTGAAAATTTATCCGATTGCGATATTAAAATAATAATTCCGAAGCAGGGGGAATTGGAAACGACGATCATCAATCTAAAGCTTTAATTTAGTTTTTTTCTGATCGTTAAGCTTTCGTGTAAATATGAGATCATTTTAATCCTATTTATTTGATTCCATCGATAAGTCATACATTCATTATATCTGCGCAAAACGATAGTTTAATCCCGTTATTGTTTCACATATTCAGATATGGACCATATTGCCAATGAAATATCGAAGTACCTCAAGTTATTTTAAAAGAATACAAAAAACAAATTGTTGGCCTTAAAATAATTATAACAATTGTGCAACTAATTGTTTTATATATTCCTAGGATATTGGTCGAATATCTGACATTTTATCATTTTTCCAGCACTAACTCTGTGCTTCCCCATTCTATTATTTAATTGAGGATATAAGTGATTCAAAATCAAATAGAAAAATTTGTAAATTGTAAAAATATTGATACAACTTTAGACAATATTTGGATTGTATCAGTCACACATAAAATGTATCTATTTTTTCTGTTTATGGATATTTATTGCATCTTACCCGAGATGAAATCGAAATCAAAGATAAAATTTATGTTTTTGGTACAATTACTTACTCGTACCTAATTTTATTAAAATTAAGTTGTTTTAATAAGTTTTGCTAATTATGATTACATTCAAAAGTTCGGTAATGCAAAACATGTGAAGATAAATGGCATGCAAAAATCATTGTTAGGCTTTTTTGAAAGAGTTTTCATCATCACCTCTTTTATACGACTAAACTTTGATATTGTATTTACCGCTACGTTTTTTTATCGTGCTAAAGAATGAAATTTTCCATGTATTAGAAGAATTAGATACTTAACCTTAAAACTATTTTAAAAAATTATATTTTTGTCATTGTTCATAATTTTTATGAGACTGATTATAAGTTTTAATGAAATCGTTAACAAGTCATTCTATCCCAAATGCTGCCAACTAGAGAAATCAGACGCAGCTGCTGAATCGTGGACCTGATAATAACTCATAGCGATATTGTTTAATGGCTGATAGGAAAGCCAAAACAAAATTTACCAGAGGCTGTTCTCTCTGGAGTCTAATTGGGGTCCTTAGTACGACTCACGACACAATTCGAACCCTGAATCTAACTGCTAAACTCCTGTACGAGACGTTTATGCCTGACTGGGGGTCAAGTAAAGTTGATAGACTAAAACGTATAGCTTAGATGATTAAAACTAAAAAAATAGCAAGAGGCTACATTTAAACAGGAAACTGCGCAGTTTATCCTTATTAATTGCCCAAAATGCTAATCTTTAATTCAATCGAGCAAAAAATAGGCCTTTTTGAATGGCCGTGGATATCAGGATCAATAATTCAAACATTTCGGCGAACAATTTCAGAAAAATTTTTGTATTACTTTTATAATTAGCATGGGGTATTTTTTTACGAGAAATAAATGTTTTAGCATAAGAAAATTAAAATATTATAATTTTTTGCTGAATTTGCTATTTGTATATCTTAAGCCTTGAAGTGTCTGAGATCACATAAAAACTATACTTTTTTAAAAATATCATGATGATCAAGATAAAGAGCGCAAGCCCTGAGATCAATGAAGCCAATAATAATCGTTTATGTATCATATAGTCAGACGAGATCGAATTATTAAAATCTGGAAAATCAAAAAAATAGATAATTTTGATACATACAATATGTAAGCATATTAGATTTAGGACCACCAATATCGTTTAAATATCTTATAAGAATCCAATTTAAATTTTTTTATTATCAAAAAATTTCACTTTATCATACGACGCTAATTTGAACTCTTGAAGTACAATTTTCCACTGATCTGCAATATAGATTCCAGTAGTATAGTCTAAATGTTGCATTTAAGACAATTACCTGAAAGTTGTGCATTCATGACAATCAATACAATTAAACTAAGTAACTTTCCATAAATATAATATGTGTCGTAATCTTTTATATCTATACTATGTTTTAACAGGAGTTTGATTTATATAAGGACCAAGAAACGATGTTCCTAAAGTCAGTAAATCATTATGTATGTCGATCTTCTGTATTTGTTTAACATGATCAAGATAGAAGTAAATAACTTGTTTAAAAATTGTGCAAGCTGATTCACTGTGAATGATGGTTTCTAATTTCTTGTTTTTTATAAGATCGATAGTTATTTGTGCAGTTCTAAAGAGCATTCTCGGTACTGACTAAAAATTTTAAATCATTTTCGTACAAAAATTATCAGAACAGACAAACTCAATTAATTCTACCATTTCAGGTAAATAAATTGCCTTTTTGCAATCTACATCGTGTATTGTAGCGAAATTTTGATAAGCAAGAATTTCTTTTTCTATGTATTGTTTTTCCGTTGAAAATGGTTTCATGTAATTGACCCATCTGTCAACAATTGATAACTAAACATGATCAACTAATTTTTAAACCTGAACATCATAAAACTGACAGGAATATTGAATTAAGCAGAATAAAAAATGATTGCATCCGAACTATGATCATTTTAATTTATTTAATTGTCTTAAATAGCAATAAATAAACATTAACACGCTCATTGGTCATGTTTTATTTTAGTAACTCATTTCTGTCGCTGTTAAAACGCAATGACGAGATATTTTGTCGCTCAATACCCTTAAATTTTGCTACTCCATGCTCATAAGCCAGCCCTCGAGCATTCAAATAGAATTTTATTCACTAAATGCATTTTGAAACCAATTGACCAACAGCTGTTGTTAGTGTACTTAATCCCATTATTTAAAGAAAAGCTTGAAATTTATAACTCTATTTCTCGCACTTTTGCTAGGATAAAAACGAATAAATAATACATTCATTTGTTTAAGAACACGTAATGTTTTTTCTAATGGGGAGTAGACGGATAAAAATAGCCTTCCAAGTACACCGTTTGCAGCACAGTTTATTATTAGGTCTTCCATGAAGTAAATTAAAATAAAAAAATATAATGTGGTCATTCGACTCATCGATAACAGCCGATGTTAGTTTTTATTGGCTTGACTAAAGATTTAATGACGCAATCATGTCTACTATAGAGAATCTGTTGACGATCAGTGTTGATTCTATCTCAATCTTGATACCTCTTAATCCGCTTAACGATTAATTCATGATAAAAGCAGCCAGTATTAATTTGGGATGATCTGAAGAGCTTGGATTAAAATGCTAAAAATTTTTATAAAATTTCAAGCAATCTGTGGATTTCCGTTTGATTTTAGGTTCTGTAATCTAATTATATTATTTATTTAACAATTTCAAACAATTGTACCATAAATTTTTCATAGTAAACTGTAATTTGCTTTGCAACAATAATAAAACCCTATTATTTGGGTTTTACAGTTTTAATTGAAATAATTGGTCAAAAAGTCTTTTAAAATAGGCATTTTTATAATTAAATTATTTTCCGATGAATTATTATTTTTGTGGCTTAAATCAGGTATTCGAAACATGTATCGTGTTATATATCTAAAAATAAATGTTTGAGGTGTTTCTTTGTTTGTGTTAATCATTGATATTCAATAGCATTTACTAAATGTAAAAAACAGTTAGGCTTATCATGTCCACCTAAGAACATGGTCACTATGATATTTATTTGCAAGTAAGAAATGCTCTTTTTATCTTAACTAAGAACCGGCTTACTAATTCTTATACCCTAAAGATGTCGAATTCACCGATTGCAGCGCTTCAGAAACTGATTGAGTAAACTTTTTTTATTTTAACCAGCAAAATATATTAATTAGATGCGTAAAAGAATAATATCTATATATTTAAGTATGAGAAGTTCTTCTGGTTTCATCAATTTTAGCCATTCAATGTTGAAACAACCGCATTCTAATCTCATTAACGAATTTAATTAAGGCCGAGATGGAATGATATTCCCCAGTTTTTCCATTTTTTTGCCAAATAGGGAATTTTTGTATCAATCTTCTATTATTTAAGTAGTTAAGCAGAAAAATAATCGTTTTTTGCCATCAACAAAATTATACAAGTAAAACTGACTTTCATATTTCGAGAAAAAATTAAATTTGTTTCTTATACGATCGAATTAACCTAATTTAGGGAATATGTTTTAATTATTGTTATTATACTTCATTTTATGTTGGATATGTTTAGTCAAAGCAATCATAATCAATGGTGAGTCGATATTAATATTTCAAACGATAATCTTTTGAGTTGACTGACACATAAATTTTACACAGATTATATATCTTTTTCAATAATTCGGAAAAAACCGATAAACTCATAGCAACTAAAATAACAGTCTGAAGTCAAAAACTAATAGATAAGTAATAAAAAAGATAATCTGGTACATTCAACTGTATTTTTGGCTTTATAAATGATATACAAAACATGATTCTCATGAATTATGTCGAAAAATTTGATTTTTTTAACTGGATTTGGAGTTAAGAAAGCGCGTCAAACCATAACTGCGCTGTGCTCCTTCTTTTGAATATTTGTTACGGGAAAAACTTCACAAAATAATTGGCAAAATTCGTTTATAATAATTAAAAACATAATAATTTTAAAAGTAGATAAAGGGCACTAAAATTTTTATAAATTAATTTTTACCTAGATATTTACGATTCGATTAGCGCATAATCGCGCGTAATATCCCATAATTTCGATTTCGCACCCTACTTATTGAAAACTTGTTTCCATAAGGTTAAAGATTAAATCATGATATATAAACGAGATTACTGTGTCAATACATTATAAATAATATTTTCATCAAATCAACGTTCAACCTTACAATTAATTTATTAGAAAACATTAAAAAAAGGTTATTCGGTTAGAAATTATTTCAAAGCCCGTCAAATACTCGGATACCGATAAAAAAATGAAGAATGACTAATGAGTTGGTAAATTGACATTAAAATTATGATGATTTCCAATAATGAAATGGTTTTGTGGTTTTTAACTTCATAATATAATCAATCTTATTGGATTCAACTGTGATCGATATTAAAATTAATGGAAGCAGTTTTCGTTATTTATTTCTCACAAAATTTAAATATAAACCTATTTTATACTATTTTATTTCTGAATAACTTAAAACGACATTTTTAAGATGGTCAAAAATATGAAATAAAGATAAGGATACACGAAAAATAAAAAAAATATCTAGCTTTTATCAATTTAGTACGACCATCGTTAAAATTTACGCTTTTTATTATTATATCATAAATATACACCTAGATTTCAATCTGAATAAAACGATAAAAAATTTATCTATATGAGTTTGAATTAAGCTTGTGCCTTTGCCAAACAAAATTGCATCATCTACGTTCAAACTAGTTGAACGAAGCAGAAATTACAATTTTAGACTTAACGAACTGTCGATGTCAATCAGTAAAAATTAAAATGTCGTATACAGTGATACCTCGCATAACGTACTTTATTCGTTCTAGGAGTAAGTTCTTTATGCAAAACGATCGTTATACGAAGCACGCTTTGTACTTAAATACAATAACAAAAATAATTGAAACTTCGGTTTGGAGCAATTTTTGTGTGTTGATTTCGTTCGAAATCAAGAATAAATCGTAATTCATGACAAACACGCGCGCTTAAGCAAAATAGTGGGAATCTAATTTAGTTCATTATGCGAAGCAAGGTTCGTTATGCGGAGTTATCTATTAGCAAAAAAAAGTAGGTTATGCGCAGTGCACGTTATCCTAGGAGTACGTTATGCGAGGTATCACTGTGGTAATATTTTTTCAGAATATATATCGAATATCTGATATTTGATAATTTTTCTAACCCTAACTTAGGTGCATTTTTGAGTTCTGAATTTTATTCAGATAAATAATGATCAAAATCTTGTAGGAAAATCAGTAAATTGTAAAAATATTGATAAAAACTTTAGACGATATTTTGATTAAACTAGTAACAAATAAATGTGTCTATAAATGCTCTTTGTTGATATTTATTTCATCTTAACTGCAATGAAATTTAAATTAAAGATTAAATTTATGTTTTTGTAACAATTGCTGACTTGTTACTAAATCAATTTTTGATTAAGTTATTTTTTATTACTTTTGTAAATTTTTATTGCATTTTTTTAGTTCGAAAACTGCTAGGCGTTGTGAAGAAAAAGATTATAAAAAATAAATTGTACACAGTTTCAACAACTTTTTGCATTAACCTAAGTTATACGACTAAACTTTCAAGCTATTTGTAACGCTGCGCTTTTATAATGTTAAAGCGTGTTATTTCACTTGCCTAATTCGAAAATACTTAATTTTCAAATTATCTCAATTAATATTATTTTTTCTTTATGTTTAAAGTTCGTAGGAGACTGTTTATAAAGCTTCAATGCTAATCCACACTAGATGATGCCCCAATTTTTAGAGCGGTCGCAGGTCGCATAAAAGTTTACCTATTGGTCGCACGTAATACGATTATTTAGGTGGTTAATGTACAAAGTTTGTTTAATGCTATCAAAATCTGTTTATCTCTGGCATTTTAGCGAAGTTATTAGAATAAGGGTAGACCACGACCCTGCGAGCGAATCCTACCGAAAAAAAATTGCACAAAAGATGGTTATATTAACGATGAAAAGAAACTAGATAGTATATGGATTTATTTTTAAAAGATTATCTGAGAAGATTAGAAAACAAAGTTGACCGCGCGGTTGATTTTATAATGTAACGTTGAATTTCATCCTCATAAACTAGACTGGCTCATTATTCTCGATTTCAGCCGAATCAATAAATCTATCTTTTTACGGTGGTGATTTTCAGGGGTCGATATTCGACTATAAACTAGTCATTAATTTTTAATGCAGTACGGTTGATCATTTTCAACAAAATTTTCTCACCGCTTATAGTTAATATTGACTTTTAACAAAGAGTAATTATGTTAATCAGCATAAAAAGGTCACAATACTAAAACATATTTTTTTCTTATTTGTATATTTGTAAATTTCAAGCCTTGGCGTGACTGAAAGTAAAAAATTAAATTACTTTTTAAAAAATATTATAATAATCAATGAAAAGAGCCGCCAACTCAGAAATAGACGAAACTATTAAGAATCGATCATCAATTATATAGTCAGACAAAATTAAAGAAGTTTCATCCGGAAAATCGAAAATCAGATAATTTTGAAACATACAATATGCAAGAACAGCACAGGTACGATCATAACCCTCATCGTAAAAATCTCTTCTGATGATCCAATTTAAATTTTTGATTATAAAAAATTTTACTTTATTGTGAGAAGTTAGATTAAACTGCTGAATTACAATTTTCCATCGATCTGCAACATAGATTCCAGTAGAATAGTCTAATGTGGTATTAACAACATTTACCGGAAAGATGTGCATTCATGGCAGTTAATATAATAATACTAATTAGCTTCCCATAGATATAATATATGTCGTATTCATTCATATCGATATTATTCTTAAAGAGTATGCGATTAAAACAATGGCGAAGAAAAGGTGTTCCAATTCTCAATAAATTATTTTTTCCATTAATTTTTTGAATATATTTGACATGATGAAGATAGAAATTTATAACTTTCTGGAAAATTTCATAAATCGAATCAATGTTGATATTTGTTTCTAATTTTTTATTTTTTATGAGTTCGATAATTAATTGCCGCTGTTTTAATGAGCTTTCTCTCCTATAATCTACGAATTAAAAATATCGTCATACAATAACTATCAGAAAACATAATATCAATGAAATCTGTAAGTTCAGCATAATTTAGAGTCTGATTGCAATCTATTTCGTTATTCGTTGCATAATTAAGATTGGCAAGAATTTCTTTTTTCAAGTATTGTGATTCTGCTGAAAAAGGCTTCATATAATCAACCCATCTGTCAACAATTGGTGACTAAATATAATAAAATATCAAAAAACCTGAATCATATAAAACTGACTTAATATTGAAATCAAAAACATCAAAATTGCGATCATGTAAATTGAATCAACTAAATCTATATTTAGTTGTCTTAATATAGCCTAAGACTTAACAAATCAATAATATATTATCTGAATTAAGTCATGCAACTTTACTATCCATTAAACTGCCACAACAAAATATTTTCATGGTTATTACCCTAAAATTTTGCTTTTTGCTTACATTTTTGCCAAATCTAGCTCGTTTCTACCGAATTTATTCGCTTGGCGCAATTTTAATTTTGTTCACCCTTGCTTGTAGATTAAATATTCCTTAGTTTTATTTAAATAAATTTTTCTAATTATGGCCCGAATTTTGATCCAATTTAGTTAAAATCAGATCGAATTAATAGCCCAAATCTTTGTTCAAGAAGACGTGCAATATTTTAGAAATTAGGAGTAGGGACAAAAATAGTTTATCACATCTATCGTTGTTTACGATTGATATGTCTCTTCTTTGGAGCAAAAAAAATAAAAGAGATTATTAAGGTGATTGCATTCATTAATATCTATTGTTATGTTTTATCGGCATAACGATTGCATAAATCGCGAAACCTTATTTTATATCGTCAGTCTATTCAAAATCATTATATATTTTGACCAAAAATTGATTCCTGTAAAAGCGGTGAACGATTAATTTGGGCTAAAAGTAGCTTGCATTTACGGTATGAAAATCTGAATACTTTGTCCTACATGGGAAAATTCTTATAAAATTTAGATTTTTAGCTCAAAAGAGGTATTTTGGTCGACTCTAATCTGATAATATTAAAAAATATACTATTGCATAACATTGAATTTTAATTTAATAACGGTGGCAAAATACACTATTGGAAACAAATATTAAACGCTATTATTAGAGTATGCGTCTTTTTCGTGCATCCTATCTCTGCGCGGAACATTTGCGCGCATTGCATTTTCAATTCTTTAAAACAATTTTCTTAATAATTTTCAAACAATTGATAATTAAAGTCATTAATGATCTTTTTAAGCAAGAAATTTTTTTTAATTTTTTATTAATACCTGTTTTATGTGGAGAATAGATATTCTTCATAGATCAAAAGATCAAGTATCACATCTATACAAACAAAAAATTTATAGCTATTCGCTTAAATATATCATAGTGGTTATTAACATTTTGAGCATTAAGTTCGCATTTTCAAAACACTGTTCAACAGAACAAGTCACTGGATTATTATTCGTGCAAAAAATGTGTAACAATATTTGCTGCAACTAGTTAATTCAAATTGGTGAATAAAAAAAAGATTAAATTGTTCTCGAAATCTCAAAGCAGGGAAAAAGGAAATTGATTGTTATACTTTTTTAATACTTGGCTGAACACATTTTTGCTGCTTTATAAAAAAAATACAGGTAAACCTTGATTACTGCGGTTAATGAATCCTACAAACATACCGCATATGTCAAAACCGCACCAATCAAATTCAATAACCAATGTTATCATCAACATTGAAACCTAAAAAGGTTGAAATTTTTTTTAAAATAACTAAAAAATATCGAAATGTATTTTATCAAAAAATAGGCAAAACGTTGCATTTTTAAGGCTAAATATTTTATGAGAAAAACAATCTATGGTTAATTGAACAATTTTAGAATTTTTAATTTTATCCAGAAATTTGAGAGATCAAGCAATTTTGTTTTCTTCATATCGACAAATGTTCAAGCGTCTTTCCTACTTATGATCAATCTTACGCAAATACAGTGGCTTGCAGATAGTTTGGCACAATTTGCAAGTGGTTTGGCACAGATTGCAAATTGTTTGGCACAGATTGCAAATGGTTTGGCACAGTTTGCAAGTAGTTTGGCACATTTTGCATGTGGTTTGGCACGGTTTGCAAATGGTTTGGCACATCTTATCAGAAGGTTCAGAAAGTCTATAATTTTGACAATATAAATAAGAATTAGACCTTTTTGTGGAAAGCGAGCTGATTATAAAAAATTATTTTACATGTTGAGCATGTGCGCTGTTTCCCATATTTTTTGATGAGTCAGCAAATAAATTCACCCGAAGAAAATCTCCAAGATCAAAACAACTTGGAAAACATTCAAAACAATGTTTGAATAATTATTGACGAATTAGATCTAACTGCAAGAAAGCCACATATTCATGTCAAAAACAAAACCATAGTCATCATAAAGAGAATGTTAGAGACTAATTCAAGTATCTCCCAAATATCAGCTGCCACTGGACTAATCCATAGATCCATATATCGATGGAAAGACAAAATAGATAGGAACTCAAATGTAGTGGCAATGCAGTTGGGCAGCACTATACGGCCAAATCTCGAGCGAAGAAGAGAAATTGAGTTGGCAATATCAGCCAATAACGGTTTGACCGCTATTGGTATCGCCAGAAGCCTACCCAATAATCTGTCCTGCCATTCCTCAACTGTAAACAGAGAACTAAAGGATATGGGCTACTCAAGAAAAAGACTGAAACCAATTGTCGCTGAAAGAAATTCTGCAAATGTGATAAACCTAAGATTTACAAACTGCAATCGTATTTCTTTTCTACTCGATTCGGACCTGATATTCGTCGATGAAACGGGATTTAATCTTCACATGAGCACCACATATGGATACGCGCCCTTAGGGCAAACCCCTTATATAACCGTTCCAACTCAAAGGGGAAGAAATATTGGTCTAATTTGTGCAATATCTACAACTGGTTGCATTTCTTACAAGTTGAAAATAGGAGCATTCAATGCAGCAAGTATGGCTGAATGGTGCCAAATCGATTTACTTCCTAGGCTTTTACCAGAAAGAAAGATGATTGTAATGGACAATGCTTCTTTTCATCATTCGAATGTAATAGAATCCCTCATACGGACATCAGGATCCTCAATTTTATTTCTTCCACCTTATAGCCCTCAATTGAATCCAATTGAGGAGTTTTTTGCAGTCATTAAGAATGCCTATCGCCATACAATTACTCGTCCACAAAACTCCCAAGAATTAATGGACCTTATGGAAAGCATTCTAAATAACTACTCTCATTCAAATCTAGAAAATTTTTACGCCCATATGAGAGAATGGGTCGTAAAAGAACTTCAAAGACAGCCATTTATTTAATTTAAAAATAATTTTTTAGTATATTTTTGACAGATTACTTTTTAAAATCTCATAGTTTTCACTCAGAAATATTTTGCCCACCATCACATGTAATTTAGTTATTTTATTAAAATTAAAGATAAATTTTGTTTCTGCAGTGGCAAAAAAAATTTTGCCAAACCACTTGCAAACAGTGCCAAACCATTTGCAAACTGTGCCAAACCACTTGCAAAATGTGCCAAACCATTTGCAAACTGTGCCAAACCATTTGCAATCTGTGCCAAACCACTTGCAAATTGTGCCAAACCATCTGCGAGCCACTGTATACTTTGCTTTTTAATTTCTTTAAACAACTAATAAGGATTTTTTTGCTAAATTTTCTTAGGTGGTATTTCATTTTTTTACTTAATTAATTTTATCTTCTTCTAATTCAGACTGATGTTTGATTTCAAGAAGATTCTCCATAGTTAAATCTTTTCGATTCTATTCCAATTATTCTTTTACAATTCCGAGTCAATTTTATTAAAATTAAGTCATTTGCCAATCATTATGATTCCATGAGCAATTCCATCAACAAAATCTTTTGAACAATAAAATTCTTTTGAAATTTCTAATAAAATATGTGAGAATTAATTAAAGTAAAATCTAATTATCCTATTATATTATCTCTATTTATAGTCCTGGGGGTCTCATTATCGTCAAATGGCTTGGGTGTAATAGGATCATTGGTGATTCTAGAAGTTTCTAGAATTTTCCCTGACAAAATAAATCGCATACTTCTTTCATATAATTTTCTCAACTTGATTATATGACTTGTGCATATTTTCTGTAAGTCGTAAAATATCAAACATTTTCCTAAATTTATTTAGCGGAATTGGGACATCCCTAGACATGATTAATTAGGTCAGAATAAGCTCGTTGTAAATCGCATTTTTTTAATTTTGAAATTATTCCTCGGTCCATAGTCTGTAACAAAGACGTCCCGTTAAATAAGAGAAAATTCGTTGAATCTTTGATATTAATATTTCTACCACCAACAAGAAATCGCTTTTGATTATAATCTTATAACTGATTGCAATTAGATCCTCTTTTTCTATTATAGAAGTGCATTGATTTCTTGTAAAATCCATATTTATTGGCGCAGATGCAAGATTTATTTTATCTTTTTATTCACTTTCTTTATTTAATATAAATCGTATTGTTGATTCGTTTTTGCATAGGTTTCCCCAAATGTTAAGCATACTTTCAGAATTATTTAAGCGCTTTATAAAATCAATTTTAATAACGAGAGTAATGAGCTGTCGTATTGTTTCTGTTTTTTGTCGATGTAAAAAACATATTTAAATACTTATAGACAAGCAAAGATGTATTTTAATCCACAAAAGAAACGGTAGATATAAAAATCTTTATTTTTCAGACAATTCTATGTTATCATGACAATAAGTTATATTTTTTCCCTACATTTCGATTTAACACTGTAACACATTCTCAGCAAAATTCAATTTTAATGTCTTGTTTATCGCGATGACGGTGGATCATTAAGCATTTGCTGAATAGAAAAAATTGCACTAAACAAATTTTATACCGCAACATTCAAAACTGCGCTAATCAAGGGTTTACTTGTTGTGTGAAGGACAACAGAAATAATATTAATAGCATGTGTACCGAAAAACTTGATATTAAATGGATTCATCTGTAATTTAAATTCGTTTTTTTAAGTTTTTCGCTTTAATCTAAAAGAGTTTTACCTTAAATAAGAAACCTCACAGTAACCAAAAAGTACTAAATGTGTGGAGTGCTCTGGTGGGTATCGGTCAAAGCTGAGTGACATGAAATAAAGATTTTGTAATTTCGACGTAATTTTTTAGAAGAAATAATAAAATAAACAGAATAAAATTTTACCTGGCGTAATTTTTATGAAGTTTTTTTAGTCTACCTTTACTGTCAGATTTTTTCCTTGGATTCGTTTGGCTCGAAAATGTGATTCTTAGATATATTTACACCTTGAAAATTCAAAAATATGCTGGGATCAATGAGTTAAGAAAATTTATTCCTTAGAATTTTAAAATCATGTTCTTTCCTCACTTAATCCACAAGAAAAAATGCATGAGTTAACAGTAATTTACCTAGTTTTGGGGTTATTAGCTGTCATCGATGCCTTCCGCCATAAATTTTGTTAAGTTTTTCAATCTATAGTTTCGTTAAATAATAAGATGTCAAATAATCTTAAATATGAAACTTTGACGATTAATGATGTCAAAATGCACTCTAAGAAAGATAAGTTCCTGACCGAAATTGATGCTTTGTATGGTTGTCCCCTTGAGTTTAGCAAAATCTCGAAATTCATCAGCTTCTAATGAATTATTCATAACGGGAATTAAAATTACTTTAAAAATTATTGATTACGGGTGATGAAACAGAAAAATATAATTATCAAAACTATTTTAAAAGCTCGTGCAATAACTCGAAGAAAGAAATTAAGAATTCAAAAGCTTAAGACGTTAAATTAAATTTTTTATGATAAATTGATTAATTTGCCGAAATATAAAATCCATACGCCAAAACTAGCCAAATTATTTAAAATAAATTCTATCAATCAGTTTTTCAAATCTCAGTTCTTGTTAGTTCCTTATGAATCTACTAATAAACCAAAAATTTTTATTTAAATCTTCTAAAACAATATTAATGCACAAGAACAAGCGTTGGTTAATCCACCAAGCTCTTTTTACCGTAATTTCTGGGCGCTAATATATCAATGAAGTCATAAAAAATTGATGTCACTGTGAGTTTTGAGTAAATATGGACTGTCTGAGGATAAATTAAATAAGGAATGTTGATGAGATTACGTCAAATATTAATAATCCACGCATTTGCGAAATGCTTACAATAAAATATATGAATTTATTCTAAAATAACCCTCATCATTATATTTTTATTATTTGAATAATGCATACAGAGTAACGAGAAAGATCAGTAAAAACTTCAATAATTAGATTTAAAAAGTGAAATACTTTTTACCAACAATTTACTATATCTAAGCATTGAATTAGCTTTGTGTGACGAAAAATATTATCTCTTAAGGAAATCCTCTAAAAAACCAAAATAAAGTATCTGATCACAATGATATATTGATTGATAGTAAATGTCTTTTAAATCGTAAGGTTTTGTACTAGTGGAAGAGTATTTATCAATTAAGATCTTTATTATTAATACATCAGAGTAAATTTAAGGTGAGTATTATGATTAGTAGATGCTACTTCAGCTAATCTTGAAGCCTCATTAGTGACTTATTTTAATGTCACAGGATAACAACGTGATGGCATTTAATGTATAAATTTGTTAAATTCAATGAGTAAGAAATTCAAGAAACGTACGGGAAAAGTGTTGAAAAACATGAATGCGAAAAAAAGATATTTTAATTTTCCATTCCAACAGCAGAAATTAAAAAATAATTAAGGTTTTCTGACTATTGATAACCGACATGGATTAATATGAGGATTTGGCAGCTCTTGTAATCAATATTTACTTGACAACAGTTTTATTTTTATTGAGTAAAAAATTTGAGTTCAAATAATCTGTTCTTTTCTCGCTTATGTGTACCAATCAGTCAATTATGTCTAAAAATGTTAAAATTTTATAAGAATTCTGATTTATGTGATAAGATACTGAAGTGATGTCATAAAATCCAAATTAAGCAAGAGTTAAACAAATTAGTTTCAAAAAACCAGCCATTCATAAAAAGACTATCATTTAAGGAAAAATCAGCTTAATATAATAGTATAAAGGAATTTAGACGGCTGATATAATATGATTATGTGTTACGTTTTAAAGCGCATTTTGATTATCTTTTATTAAGGCATGCGCCAATCTTAATGGTTTTTAAAACGTGAGAGATTCAGCAGTTTTATTTTTCATGAGCGATCAAAATTCAGATCAATCAGGTAAAACAGTTTTAACAATTAAATGAAAATTATTTTTAATCAAATTTTGTTCTTTTTTACACTAGATTCGAATAAAAATATTCAGCAGACTCAAAGCACGATTCCCCAAAATTCTTATTATGGAAAAATTAATCCACTTTACTATTATTATAATCCTTACCAATATTCATATGGATATAATTATGCCCAGCCTTTTTATTCTTACTCTCCAGGGTATTTTCCTAGAGCCTCGGCCCCTTCAACAACGTCTCAGAAAGAAACTAACGTTTCTTGTAGTTTACCAACACCCTCAATTCCAACTAATCAGTTCCCACTAATGGCTTATCCCTCATATCGACCTCCACCTCCTCTCCAAACTGCTCCTTTAGGTGCAAAAACTGGTTTTTTTAGGCTTTCCTATAAAGAAAAAAACTATCGATTCGAGCAAAACTGCAGATATTTTCAAAAAATCGCAACAATCTGCTTACATTCCTTCTAATGTACAACTAAGTCCAAGACCTGTCGCTGAACCTGAAAAGTAATTTTTAATAATTTATATTTAAGGAAACATAAATTTCCCGATTCTTTGAAGGATTTTGTTCGTAGATCCTTTCAAAACTGCTCAAATGACTCTGAAAAAGATAGAATGGAAATTCTAATTCGTCAATTTCTTGCTAGAGTGATTAGCGATGGTACCGCTTTCAAAACTGATTGGTCGAAGGAAATCCCAT
Organism: Cyprinella venusta; assembly: GCA_038021265.1. Taxonomy (NCBI): domain Eukaryota; kingdom Metazoa; phylum Chordata; class Actinopteri; order Cypriniformes; family Leuciscidae; genus Cyprinella; species Cyprinella venusta. The sequence goes on along the minus strand of JBBNEX010000309.1, from coordinate 12,889 downwards.
TAAAGTGATTGCTAAGTTATAAATTCAGGAATAGTTTTCATCAAAGAGAGCTTTAAAAAATAAAGGTAAATTTATATATTTTATGTAGAAAAAAAGAAATCTAAATACAGTTCAATAAATTTTCCACCCAAAACGTTCCCTGAAAAGTAACATTGTTCCCATCGACCAATCAAAAATAACTCAAAGAAATCAGAGATTTTACTCATTCCTCGGCATTTTCTAATTTAGAAGGCGCGAAGTTCTGTAAAACTTTATTTTTTATTTAGTCAAAACAGGTAGACCATCCAAATGCAATAGTTGGGACTAGTAAATCTTTAGAAAAATCATATCTTCGATTAACAGCCGTACTTGCATCTTGACTTATTTAGGACCCTGATCCATTAAATATACGACCTCAAACGGTTTTAGAAAAATCTCTTGACCATATTTTAAAAAAATGGTCAACAACTAAAAATTATGACTATGTTGGTGAACAATTTAAATCAATTCGTCAAGATCTAACAATCCAATCTATTAAAAATGACTTTACCGTCGAAGTTTATGAACAAAATGCTCGTATCGCCTCTAACCATGGGAGGATAGAGAAGAATTTAATCAATGTCAGACTTGCTTAAAGCAACTCTATCGAGAAGGCATAAAAGGAAATGAAATTGAATTTCTTGTCTACAATATTCTGTATCTAATTTATACATCCAATCACATTGAATTGGCTAACCCTTTTATCAACATTAAGCCATGAATTGGAAGCAGATTTAAACGTTCGGCTGGCTTTAAGGTTATATTTTGCATATTCTGATCAAAATTTTAATAAATTTTTTAAATTATACAATCTAATTAATATTCCCTGCGCAAAGGTCGTTGATCAATTTATTTATTGACCGAGTTCGAATAATTGCTTTCAAATCTGTTGTAACCTGGTAATTTTTTTATTTTATTTCAATGTTTTCTCCAAAAATTAACCAAAAATATATTGCTGAATACCCTAGGATTTGAAAACTATTGAGCAACTTCATAATTGGTGGGCGGAGCAAAAATTTGAATTGGAACTAAATGACCAAGATATTGACTGCAAATCAGTTCGAAACATGCTCGTTCAAATTAAAATTTAGTCTGTAGATGTAAATAATTTTGTAAAAATGCTATTAGTTTTTTCATTCTTTCTTATAGTTTTACCAATATCTCAATTTTACCTCGTGCAATATTTAAATTGATTATAGCCCTGTCCAGTGAAATTGCAGACCTTGTGGTTTAATGCATCGCAAGGGTTAGTAATCAAAACGCAAACCATGTACTATCTTAATATGGCCTTTAATCTCTTTCATCTGTTTATTGTCGTCAAAAGGAGAGAGAACCGGGACCTGGGCACAAAATTCAACTAAAACTACTCGCACCCACATGGGAAGGTCTGGATTATGATTTGGCGAATCTAGGTAGCCTGAAAGGTCTTTTAAGTGAATAAGAAAATTATTTTTGATTATAATAACAGAAATTGTATAATAAAGACAACAGGTTTTGTCTTTCAAGTATAATTCATTAACCAACATGTAAGCATGCTCTCACTGTTTTGATTTTTTTAATTGATCATGATACCATTTTTGTTCAAGCAGTATTTCGCAATTGATGTGACACCACAAACTAGTGTGTTGTAAGTCAGAAAATCGCGTGCTTCTGTGGGATAGGAGAGTAATTTAGAGATTTAAACAATGTTTGACTTTAAAAATTCACTTATTAAAAGTTTGATTCGATCTTTTATGCACTCGCATTAAAATCGAGTATCTTAGCGTCTTCAAAACAGAATTCTTAGTTCTAATTCACTTTCCTAACGCATACACGGTGTCCTTAAAATAGTAACATCCTTTTTTGTTGTCGTAAATCGAAAGACACTGAACGAACTGATATAGTTCTTCAATAATTTTAAATTATTTTATAGTTTTCGACAAAGTTTGATGATATTCAAGATCTCATATCGCTTTTTGAGATAAATAACAATTTTTGCAATTTTAGGGAGTAAATTTTAAGACTGATCATGTCATATATAGGAATTAATTGCTTTTTATGATCGATTTTCGACTAATACCAGACTTTTTCATTTTTTTGAAATTTGCCTTCATACACGGCATAATATCGAAAAATAATTTCGTCATCGTTTTTAATTTATGCATAAATACACAACCGCAACAACAAAACATAAATTTAAATACAGTTTTTAATGAAGATAGAGCTTTGATAACAGAATTAAGAATATGATAACAATAGGTGTGAAATCTATCGTGGTAATTTTCAAAAATACTGTCAATCTTTTCTGGAAATCTTCTTTGTCAATTAAGTACACACAAAAAATTATCTGTAAGTTATAAATAATAAGTTTTTTTTATTTTCAAGGGAGGCCTGGAACTAAATGGTTTTGCTGCCTCTTTGTCTGCTTTTGGCAGAATATCGATTGACATGTTGTCTGAGAAGGACAATTAGGCTTGTTTTTTTTCTAAATAAGGGGTATTCCATACTCTATGTATATGAACAAGGTTTTTCACTCCTTGTATGAATTTAAAATGATAAATTTTTTAGGTCAAAACGTCTGACCAAGAACTTTTGGTTGCGCTGATAAAAAATCTAGCCGTTATACAAAACAGATATATTAATTGAAACAAGCACCGTAATCAAATGAAATTAGAGCAATTATTTAGATTTCCAATGCATAAATATTTTGAGGTTTGACGCAGATATAATTTTAAAAATTTAACCATAATTTTTTTTAAAATTGGTTGATCAATTTATAGCGAAATATTTTAGTTCTAGAGTTCAGCAGAATAATAGGAAAAATTTACAGTGCCGATCAGTGAGATAATGAATCGTTAAGCCGACCACCGATCGCTTTTTGTCTTTGAATTATACTTATTCTAATTAATATTAAATCAAAATAACAAAAAAGAATCCGTGCATAATATTTCGCATGCTGTTGAAATATTATAATATAAAATTAAGTTAAGATCAGATATTTTCTGTTTCCTAGCTTCATACGGCCATTATTGTAGGATCAATAAAATCTTTCAAATTTTAGTTATATGCTGGGTAGTTTAATAACAATCACATTTATTTGATAATAAAATAATTTATTTTAACAAATAGAGTGTTTCCTAATCATCCAGAGTCGATATTGTCTCACTTGAAATGCAGTCAACCGTCTATAATTTTCCACTTTTGGGAGATATAATTGTAGAATAGAATAGTAGTCATGCGTTTATTTGTCTATTAACTAACTTTTCATATTGGCAACAGAGCTTATGGAGTTTAAAAATGTCTTTTTTGAAGAAAAAATAGATGAAAAAGATTGGTTATTAGAGTTTATAAAATCAACAATGACTAATGGTTGAAGTAAAAAGAAAAAATACCCCGTTAGCTCGGCATTTTTTAAGGGCAAACATTTAGAGCAGTAAAAAAAAAGTCAAAAATCATGAAAGAAGACAGGAAAGAGCTCTTTGAGAAAGAAAAAACGTTAAAATTTAGTACATCGTTTTCGAGAGGTGGTGATGAATGGTACAATAGTTTTTTATCGTGTGCTATAGTAATTTCCAGTATGAAAAAAATCCGATAGACGGTGGAAAACCATAAGAGAATAAGAATTTTTAAATATTATTGCAACCAATTAATTTATAACCGAATATTAATCGAACAATTTTTGATAAAAATTACCAATTGTTCTTTTTGACGTATTTTTTTTTGATGAAAAAATTTTTTATGAACCTTGTGGCACAAAGTGTATTCTTGCAATAATAAAATCATAATTTGATAAAAAACCGATCAGTAGAAGTGCTGGATTCTTTTTTTTAAATTTAAATTGAATTTATCGGGTTAGGATTTTTTGCGCGCGGCTATTTGAGCGCGGGAATTTTAGGCGCATTTCAATATTGCACTTAAATGAGCTTATTTATTTTATTTTTGACCCCGCCATATCTTTGAAATATACATTATCAACAAATATTTAAAAAAATAAATTTGAGTAAAATATCAGCTTTTAAAAAATCCATCATTGAATTTAAACATTACTTTCTAAAATTTATTTATAATTTATTAATTTGATTGTGTCATTTTTAGTTATGGAGTTTATTACGGATACTTTTAATTTAAGATGATTCAATAACTTTAAGGATTTGAAAAAGTTTGATCTAATAATAATTTTACTCCCAACCCGACGATGTAAAACTGGTGAAAATAGTCTTTTGTCAACAAATACATCAATTTTTAAAAATAACCTCAAAACATTTCTTCAATTTTTCGCTGAATTCAATTGCATTTTTTTCATTTCAGTTATTTTTAATGCATCAAAATGTGTTTAAGGTGTGTGATAATAGCAAGCATATTTTTTTAAGCAAAAAAATGTGTTCAGCCAAACATTAAAAGGTATTACAATTAATTGCCTTTTGCCCTGCTTTAAGATTAAAATTAAGATTTAATCTCTTTTTTTAATATCATCTATTCTAATTAATTAGGTGCAGAAAATATTGGCAATCTTTTTTGCATCAATTATTATTCAGTGAGTTGTTCTTTTGAACAGTGTTTAAAACATGCGAACTTAATATTCAAATTGTTAATAATCGTTATGATATATTTAAGCGAATAGCTAGAAATTATTTAGTTGTTTAGATATGATATTTGATTGTTTGATATATGAAGAATATACAGTTATAACTCGCATAACGTACTCCTCGGATAACGTGCGCTGCAAATAATGTATTTTTTTTTATAATATATAACTCGCATAGCGAACCTTGATTCGCAAACTTAACTAAGTCAGATTCAACTATTTCGCTAAAGCGCGCGTTTTTGTCATGAATTACACCATGTTCTGAGATCGAACGATACCAACACAAAAAATTGTTCCGAACCGAGGTTTTAATTATTTATTTCGGCATGAAAAGGTATTTTTTTGTTATTGTATTTCAGTAAAAAGCATGATATGCATAACGATCGTTTCGGATAAAGTAATTACTCCTAGAACGAATTAAGTACGTTATGCGAGTTATCACTGTAGAATCATCACATAAAACTGGCATTAAAAAAATAATTAAAACTTTATGCCTGAAAAGATCCTTAATTACTTTTTTGATCAATTATTTGAAAATTATTATAAAAAAGTTTATTTATACCATTGAAATGCTATGCGCGCAAAAGTCGCATACTAATAATTTTTAATTAGAATTATAATATAAAGATGAGGTATGTGAACCATTAAACTACTATAAGCACCTTAATCTTTAACAATATGGTCATATTAGTCTTCTGCCAAAAGGTATTTACCTATTTTTAGTAAATATTCACTAACGACATACACGATTTTGAATTCATGAAATCCGAGACGGCATTCCTTAATACTGCTTCGTTATTTAGAGATGAATACAAACACAAAAAATTATTAAATTGATATCAGAAATGTGAAAAATTAACAAGAGTGATAAAAAATTGCGCCGTTTTTTTATTGACATAAATCCTGAAATGTCGGAACAGAAGAAATAGTAAATTTTAGAATAAAACGAAATTGTGGTTAATTAATTTTTACAGCATTAATGTTTGCGTTTGTCGAATTTACTGAATGCAAAATGATGTAAGATTATCTTTTGTAGCTCAAAAGATTGGTTTGCATAAGGAAAAAACTATAAAATAAGTTTTCAGCAAAAATGTTTGTTAAAATCCTTAGAGATTTGCAAAATTTAAAGTAAAAGCTACTTTACTCAGTATACTATTGAAAAAGTTTGACATAGACTGCCTCTTAATCCGTAAATACAAAATAGGAAAACTTCTTAGACAAAAAATCCTGATACTATAATATAATTACGAAAATCGAGGCTGAAGGCTAAAATTTTTAAGAGATGAATTTAATTATATTTGTCTTTTGTGTCAATATATAAATTTAACGTTGTTCGATAATTCAATTATTATTTATCAATAATACATTGTTCTACCCTCCAATGAGCATGTTTGTTTAAAAATTTTTTTCCGAAAATCATAGATGAATGATAAAGTAATTAACTATAGAAGTGTTGAGTCGAAAAAATATGTACTGTTTCGTAAAAAATAGTTGAAAAAAACAATTTACAATAATAAGTTGGTAAAGTATTTACTGAAAATTATGCTTTTTTGGAGTTTTACGAGTTTCAGCTCCGATTTATGCTTCTTCATTAATTTACATAAAATCATCCAAAGATTACCATTGGACTAACGTTTATTGCTAAATATTTCCTTTTTTTAAATTTATACTTAAATAAAGGACAGTATTTTGTTTAGTTTAAATTAAAATGTCATTTGACAACAAAGTAGAGTTTTTTGAAACTATTTTATATTTAATTTTAAATTCATGTTTGTAGAGATTATAAACCCCATAAACAAATTTCAGTAATAATAAAGTAACGTATATTTTTTCTATTGAATTTATTGTTCAATAGGTAGGTTTTAAAACCTCAAGGTAAAAATTAAGGAAGAAAAGTGCTGTTAATGGAGAGTAACATTATAGAGCTAAAAATGGTTTAAATGCTTTTCTATTTATTAAAAAAATAGATGATCAAATTGTGATGATAAAAGTATTTGAGAAAATATAATAAGTAATACCAATAGGTCTTATTTCGTAGACAATTGAAATATGATTGAGACAGTGCGAATTCCGTTCATTAATTAAAATACCAAAGACAAATGCACATTATGATGACTTATAAGATAATTTTTCAAAAGTAAAACAACAAAGTTTAGAAGTTATTACGAATCTTGTGATGAAGCGAAAATGGTGGAAAAATGAGCTCATTAGTGTTATTGGTATGCCAATGATTTTTATTTCTTATTTGAAGAAACAAAGATAATACAGTATCCGATAAACAAGATCAATAACATGAACACGTGTGAGGTACCCTGATGGGTATCTACCTAAAATGACGTTCACGATGTACACCGACTTCATACTCGTCTCATTTTTCCTATCTATAATTTGTATTTGAAGGCATTAAAATAATAAAATTAGTGTAAAATTTGATGACAAAACATAGTTCCTGCAGAACTTTTCCGCCTCCACCGGTTGTGTCATTTAATGGAACTGCAATTAAATTTTTCAAAAAATAAATGATTAAATTAGACATTTAAAGCTTTTATAAGTCGCCTTTCGGGGTGGGGGGGGGACAAAGTGTCACGAACTAGGCACAAAATGATCAATTAATTTAATAAACATTGAGATTTTCGAAAACATGAAAAGTAGTGTTTTTTAATCAAAAAGATGGTTGCATAAATAAAAAGAATAATTTAAAGGTAAATTTTAGATGATAAATGCGCTTAAATTTTATAACGTGATAGAATAAAACAGATTCTTTCTCAACTAAGTAATTTTATGCATCGATTTTTGATTTTACAAACTCATCACCTATTTTTACTTACATAGCTCATTAATTTAGATATAAAAGGTCGTACGTGTATTTATTGATTTAAAATAAATTATGTCAATTGAAAAAATACCCACTCTAAAATTATCATAACAGTTATTGAAAGAAAAATAAATTAAAAAGACTCGCTTAAGTTTATTGTTCAAAAACAATTAAAAACAGCGGCTAGCTTATTATAATGTACAAATTGAGCTTTTTTGACCTAATAGACCAAGCAGAAGTAGTGCTAGTGTTATGTTGGAAATTTCAAAAAAAATTTATCTATTTAGTTCCGTGATCACAGTCATGCTGTAGTAATTCAAATTTTAACTGCGATAATTTATTAAAAACAATCAGCTTTGATAAGATAATGAAATGAATCGTTTTTGTCGGCATGGGCTTTTATCAATAGACGCTCCAGATTTATTGATCGAGCGCGGATAATTTGATCAACGTGGGATCGATCTATGAGGATTGTAAAATGCCCATTGATAAACGATTCCACTCATATAGCTAATGAATGAGCTCTTCGAGTATTTAAGGCGAAAAATTTTGAGCTTCGTAATCATTTTCGAAATGCATTTCAAGCTATCAGATACAAGTATGAGGCAGCTTTTCTTTTTTGTGAATATATTTTTTGAATATGATATCTTTTTTCGGACTATTTTCGTTACCTTTAGATACTAAAACTGATACTTATTACTTCAACCTCTCAAAAAAACGAAATTACCCCATTTTCAAAAAATCCACCAAAGAAAATACAAAAAAAGCTGGTTTTCTCGACTCAGGTCAAAATGTCTGAATTCATTTTTAGAAAATGGGACCGGTTTACTTTATAAAAACTCAAATAAAGTCAAGAAATTCTCTAAAACAACTTTTGGTCCTTCCGGAATTTCTTCAAAACCGGATTGCGAATATCTATTCGATTCTTCCGATGATGAGGCTGAAGGTTCGCTTTATTGTATAATTTAGATGAAATATATGAATTGAAATTCACATATGAAAAAGAGAAAACCATGGAAGGTTCATTTAAAACGTCTATATTTTTAGGACAATATTTTAGTAGTAGTAGTAGTAATTTTTTTGATCCACCGGAGTACAAAATGTCTATGCTGGAGAAAAAACAGATCGTTGATGAAGCGAAACGTAATACATTTAACTTATAATTTAAGAGCATCCCCATTATCATCTTTTCAAAAAGTTCATTCCTCCTTCGTTTTTTGACCATGACGATAGCCCCAAAGTACAAGATTGTTTGGCTATAAGGAATGAATACAACACGCCCCGGAGCCCGTCTGCGGACTTAGGCCCATATAGGCATGTTGGGATGAGTGCCCCAAAGTACAATATTGCGTGGCATTGAGAATGAAAGGCTGTGACGTTTCGCTAGTCACCGATCGCCCTTGTTATTTAAGTATGCAGCATGGGAATGTATTGCGTATTTCTGTAACAAAACTTTCTTTTAGTATTAGATATTAGTATTCTACGTAGTTCAAAAATTGTTGATTTTTTTAATCCAATAGCAGTTACAATAGTGATAATATGCCACATTGTCTAAACTATGCATTAATATTACTTGTTCTCAATTCTAATATTTCGCTTAAAAATTTTTTAAGTTAGAGAGACACGCAAACTTCAGATCCTTTTTCAAGAGAATTAACACGTTTGCGTCGTAGAGAACGTACTGGTCACATACAACATGTGGGTTTAATGGGATTGTGCGGGCTTATTTCCACACCATTAGAACTAGCCCTCTCGAGTCTCTAAGCGGGATCATTAGGATATGCCAAGACCACGACCAGGACACAAAATTCCTACTCTAAATTTGCTATGGAACTGATTAGATTTGTATTAAGACAGAAGAAGCTTAGGGTTCTGAAAGATTCCCTCCTTCAGTTAGGAAAAAGATGTAGGATCATCGTTTAAGCTAATATCCCACATGAATATTTTAAATGTCACATTCTTCCGAATAAGCACTTTCACAAAATTTTATTTAATTTTCATACTTTCCACATATTATCGCTATTAATCTACATTAAGTTAGTTCCATTAATTATGTTAGCCGGATCGAACTTAACTACATTTTAAATTTTATAATTTAATCGCTTGGCAGTCAGAATTTGTTTACTTTGATTAAGAAAATATTCTAAAGATAAGATTTAAAAAAAATCTGAATTTCATAATTATCATTATCTGAATTTGGCTTAAAGGAGAACGATAGTAAATTTTAAATTTCAAAAATACTTCATCAAATCTGTTAAATAATCTGAATAAAGTCGAATAACAATTCAACTCAAAATACATAATTAATATTGATTTGCAATCTATTTATTATTTACGTGCCAAAATGTTGTTGTCAAGCCAATAATTCCTTTCGGGCCACTAAATTAACTAAAATCTTCTGAAGGAACAGTACGTCAGTTGTAAAATTTTTGACATAATACTTAAATCTCCAACACTATTTGAATTTTATGTCTTTTGCGGTTTCCCTCAAAATCATTCTGCCTTGTAAAAACTAAGTGAAAAAATGTCCCGCGGGGCTTTATGATTTACCTACCCAAGTCACAAATTTTCCACAGACCGCACATTTAACACTACTGCGCTAAACTCTAACCTTTTTTTGAAAGGCCTCTGTTAATTTACAAACTAAACACACCAAAAATATTAATTTTTTTAGGGGGTGGATTAATCTTGGAGCTCAGATTACTAATAGGTATAAATAATTCATTACTTAATTTATGGAGTTTGGTACATGATTATTCATCAAAATTAATCAACAAATACATCGCAATTTCTTAAAAAATTATTTATTTTTTGAGTCCATGGCTTCAAAATATTATTTTTCTCCATATATTTATAAAACCAATTTAAATATCATGAATTAATAATAAATGTCAACAATTATCTTTTTTCATACCATTGTGACATGATAAATGCGGCTCGGCGTAGAGCGTGCAGTCTTACAGATAGATTTATCGTAGCTTTGTATTATTATTATTTTGTTATACCATCATAGACATAAATCGATACGATTTTTCCATAGACTGCATGAATCATGTAAAGTCAACAAATCACCTGTTTGAAACTTGACCTATCGATTTCGAAAGATAGTTTTATATTAGAAACCGCAGTATCAGAAATTTAATTATTTTGCCGTTAATCAAATTGATTATAGTTTTTAGTGAGTCCTAGTAATTATAACAGACATCAATGCTTTAAACATTATTAATTTTCGACGGAAAAATTAATAACCGATAAATTGAAAAAATTCAAAAATTTTTTAATTGTTTCAAACAATCGGACTATATTAATTTTTATCGTTGTGCTATATTTGTAAATCACAAATGATTCTATAAAAAGTATGCTGATAGTTCTTTCCGATTGTAAACTGTATCTTTAATATACATTAAAGCCAATATAAGATAATGATAAGTTAAAAGCGCATGCATTAATTTTATGCATTCAACACAATGTTTTGCGCAACAGAAACTTTCGCAAAAGTGTGTGAATTTAATCATTTTTTACTTTTCTTACTTTTAATTTATCGACAGATATTCTGGTTTTATTTTGGAATGCAAAAGAATCATCAAAAAGGTTTTATCCGTTTACAAATTTTCGCATTCAATTTTTTATATTGATAAATATACTGATTATATGTTTGGATGGACTAGGTCTCAATACACCACACTGATACTCGCCTATATCAGCCACCCATATGGTCGGAATTACGTGTTTATTTTTGATTAGATATTTAATCATTGGTCTACATGAATATTTAAGGAATTTTCAATCTACAAAAGTGCCCATCTTTAAGGGCACGGCATATTTATACTTGCCAAAAATTCTTACAATCTGACATTTGAGCAATATCGTCAAAATATTTAAAATTCTGTTTTTATGTAAATATTGTTAGATTTATAATCCTTAGAATATAATATCTTTCTTGGATTATGTATGTAAGAAAACAATATAATCAGTATTTTTAACCCAAATATTTTAAATCAGATTAAAGGTTTTCCCTTTGATCCTTAGATACCAACAAACGATTTAAGCTAAACCTTTTGATCCAATATTATCTTTAAGACGCCAATATCCTAAGGCTGATCCTTTTTAAGTATTTATCCTCGTTTCAATTTAGGATTAATCTGAAAATTACTTAAAATATTCAAAATAATAAAAAAATTTAAAGATTTTCTGTAATCATTCACACTGACACCATATTTATAACTTCGAAGCAGATACCGAGCATTTCGATATATACAGGTCATTAAACAAAGAATGAATCATTTAAGGCATTATTTATTAATTTTAAAAGAAAAAAACCGTTAATCCACAGCAGTGTTTCCAACCTTTTTTGTGCCAGTTCCCTCATAGAATTTTTAAGAAATCCATATTCCTTCTAACGAGGTGTAAGTTACTATCATTATTTGTGAACCATTTAAAAAATTGCTTCCATTTAAGTTGAACGGTCGTTCTAGTGGACAGTTTACGCAAAATTAGAACCAAATCATTAAAGTAGTGCTAAGTATGCAAAAGGAAAAATTTAGAATATCTACTTTAATTTTTCTATTTTAAAATCATCAAAAAAATTAATTTATCTACAAGGCATTTCCGAAAAAACTGACAAGTTTCTAAAACATACAGACAGGTTTCCAAAACATACGGAGAAAATTTTGGCAGAATAATTAGTGCAAATGATAGGAAAAAATTTTAAATTTGTCAGAAAGAAGGCCTCAATAATCCCATGTTTAAGGAACCATCAATATTTTTTATGGATAATCTTTAATTTCATAAGTCCAGAGAATTTACACACTTCTTTGATTCCAAAAAGGATTATTGTATAATCCCGCCATCATATAGTCCCAGTTTCATACTATCGAAAAATTTATTTCCGCTAAGAAAGCTAACCTAATTATTATATGATTCGACCGAAGCCTTTAACAACAGCACATTTCGTCTTTATTTTACGACACTTCTAGTAACTATAAAACGGAAAAATAAAATATAATGAAAATTATTGAACGAATATATGAGGATATTTATGAATATAGCCTACTCTAATTTAGAATTGTAATATTTGACTTTTTTATTCAATTAAAATATCAAAAATGACTTTTCCGAATTCTATTATAAATAAACACAAATATCTTCTTTTTTCTGTACATTTCTGAAGCTTGTCCGTATATTTACGAAATCGGATCTAATAGTTATTGTTTATTTAATTAATTAAAATTGCGAAAAAGTAAATAATCCGATTAAAACAGGTCGCGAGCGGCTTGAATTAAATCTCACACCAAAAATTTAATTTTAATTATCTTTTTAGTAGTTTTGTGAGTTTTGACCACATATTTGTTGATGTACAATTGGATGCTACAAAAACCGATCAAAACATTAAATCGTTTAAAAACAAAAATATTTTAAAATTTTAGTTAATATTCTGCTACATTAAAAAATAGTGGAGATTTTCCAATTTAAAAAAATGTTTTTATAGCTTA
>JBBNEX010000307.1:0-35861 GCA_038021265.1 Cyprinella venusta | reverse complement strand
TCAGCATAAATTATAATTCGTCTTAAGTGAAGGAATTCAACAATTTATATTTATGGAGACAATTAAGATCAAATTAATTTAAAAATACCATTGAACGTGATCATAAAACATCACACAGTGCTGCATCGATTCATAAACACACTGACATCCAGCTGAGTTTATTACACATATATTATTCTTACCAAATGAATGTAGGCAACCAAGATTGTGGCTCAATTCGTGAGTTAGTGATTCTGCAACGTGTCTTGGTATAAAACGATGATTTTTTCCGATCTAATAATCAGAAAAGGAATACGTCAAGAACTGTTGATCCATATTTTTGACACATAGCTCCTACTTTTCCCCACCCAAATACGGTGTCGAATGACAAGTCACTAAAATTTATAATTTTGTTGGTCAATTCGGACAAAATTCATGCAAAATATCAAATTATAAAATTTAAATTAAAAATACTTACTCGAATATAATTACAGAATCATGGAATTTATTGTTTGTCGATAAATATGTATTATATTCATTATTATCGATTATATTGTAAACATTTAATCGGTCAAAGTCGCACCACTTTGAATACTCTCTTGTAGATAACTCAATTCCATGAAGACTAAACATCTATAAAAATTAATTAAATTTTAACAATATGAAAATAATCACAAGGGTTAATAAACTTAAATATTTAGACAAAGCTAAAAGAAGTCAATTTAAACAGATCTACAATGCTTAAAAATAACTAGCTTAAAATTGTCTGAATATTTTACAGCTACGCTGATACAAATCATAACAATACTAAATATCTCTACGACCAATATATTTACTTGAACAAAATGAATGAATAAAGATTCATGGAATCGAAATTTTTTCTAATTGAATAGACTCTACGCATAATTTTAATTTCGCCTTTGGGTTTTTTGACCAACTGTAGACTGAGTTATAACTTTAATTTGATGCTTTTATTTAAGGATAAAACTAGTCTTATAAATCCATTAATTATGTAAATTTTCACATTTAACAGTCTTATTACAAGTTTTTGACCAAAAACCTAAACACATAAGCTGAAATAAAATTTGTGTTGATTAAGCGTGCGCCAAGGACTTGAAATCTGTTCTCTACCCATAAAAGTTCTCTAATTAGACTGAAAAAAAGTTTCTATTTTTGACGAAATTTTAATATCTTTACGACTCGGTTACGATTACCGCAACAAAAATTGAAAAATTGCTACTCCTGTTCAGTTTATTTAGCAGAATAGCAAATATTAAAAGTGTTAATTTCTTTAAAAATAAAAAAGTATTTGGTTAAAAATAATATCTTAAATATAATATCCTTATCTGAGTTAGCCCATATGAGATTTTCGGCTCTTATTAAAAATATTGTGGCTTAAGAAAGATGAAATTCACCGACAGAATAAATTAACTCTTTTATATGAGATTCGTTACTAAAATTGTAACTAATCTACGTAATACATTAGCTATATCAGTAAATTTCGTTTGAACTTTGTTTCTAGAAGTTAATTGGATCACTGTTGCGTCCTGAAAGTTGTCATTTTAAATGAATTTTGTATTCTTATTTTAAAATTTTTTTCTCATGACGATCTATTTTCATTTTTTTAACATTGACTTTACCTAATTTTTAATCAAAGGCGATTAATTCTGAGCTCTGTCGTCTCTGCCCTATTTACGTTATGAAAAGACCCGTTTTTGCATATTGACCAATATTAATTTCAATGTATTTAGTTTTAAATAAAAAGCACTACTTTTTTAATTTGATTTTCAGTGAAAAAGACAGCTTTGGTCTAGGAGTAGTGAGAGTAGCCGCTAAAAGATACCTTTCTGGCAATTAATTACTATTTCTATCTTTTTCAAGATAGAATTATAGAAAATTTAAATTACAGTCAAAGATAAATAAGATGTTAGTTTCTAAAACGGCATTAACACGTGGAAATATTAAACTCTAAGCTGTTCACTTATCGGCTCTTAAACTTGTCGTTGTTTCCGAAAAAAATTTTATTAGCGATTGAAGAAGTATAAGAATATATTTTAATTCTGTCAGCTGTAGAGGACAATTGCGTAAGCATATATTTTCATTGACAAAATCTACGAAAACCGACATAATTGATTGATAATTGATATTACCCAAATTAATAGCATGTAACCACTGTTAAATCGGGTTACAATATCCTATGGCTGTTTTATTACAGCCTCTATCTTATCATTTTGGTACTTTTCAAGTATAGATTTGCCGATTAAGAAGGAGAAAAAGAATCTATTTATGGAATGCAAAATTTGTTTTATCTTTTTATTTTCATTTTGTTTTCTGAGCTTGAATGTTTAAATCGCTGTAAAACATAAAAATCATTCATTAAGACTTAGAGTTTAACATTTCACTTGTTGAATATTGATATAGCGGTTTTTGTTGTAGCTAAAATAACTTAGTTTAATTATTTCTTATTTTATTAACTCTAATTTAATGATTATTGAAGTTATTTTAAGCGTATGATCGGCTTATAGATTTTCTAAATAAGTCGCGAACATACACCAAGAATTGAGTCTTTAAGATGAATAGCAAATACAATTAATTTAAACTAAATAATCATTTTTGTTATCCTTTATCAAGTGATCAAACGATATTGAAGGAAGAGAAGTGACAATTTCTTGATTAATGTATTAAAATAATTTCGATTAAGTTTTGCGGTCGTTTGTTGAAGTTTGAAACAGAGGAGTAAGTTTGGAAGGTTGATAACGATACAAATTAATACGACGCACATATTTGGATATATTCTTCATTTTGGTCTTTCAAAAGGTTAGATATCTTATATTGCATATCATAAACTAACGGCTGGCGAATGTCTTTTAAAGATAAATTTAATATAGAAGAATGTTCCTTAACCAAAATTAAAATATGTATCCATATTTTTTCTTTGTAATTATGGTATTTAAATATTTCAAATGTTTTTTATGATTTTTTTCGTATGGAAGCGAAAAACAAAAAGTATTTGTGTAAAGTCGTTTCTAGAAACGATTTCAAATAGCTTAAAATTCATATTATTGTGTGGTTTCTCAAAATAGTTCTTATATAAGTCCCTTTGATGCACAGTCACAACATAAAATTATGTATCAAACAATAAAAATTTTTGTTCAAAAAAATTTTTACTTTGATAGATCGCACTTACAGTGATATTTCGTATTACCTTACTCCTCGGATAGCGTTCACTGCGCATAATATATTTATTTTTTGCTAATCGATAACTCGCATAACAAGCCTTACTTCGCACAATAAACTGAATCAGATTCAACTATTTCACTTAAGCGCGAGTGTTTGTCATGAATTACCGTATATTTTTGAGATCGAACGATATAACTCTCAAAATTGCTCCAAACCGGGGTTTTAATTATTTTTATTGACATAAAATAATTTTTTCTGTTATTGTATTTTTGTAAGAATTGTGCTTCGCATAACGATCGGTTAGCATAAAGCACTTACCCAGGGAACGAATTAAGTACGTTATGCCAGGTAACACTGTATTTGCAAGTAAAAATATTTTAAAGCTTTTCAGCAAAAACAATACAAAAATTTTTTTTATGATTTAAATTTATGATGCTTAACATGATTTTATAAATAATCATATAGAATATTAGAAAACTACTATTAATGATAGCAATTAGTTATCCATAACCGCGCGCGCTTACGATCTCCTCCGATGTTGTGATAGACCCTACATTATCCCCCTTCTTTTTAGAATCTTGGTAGGAATTTTTTGCACCGCTGTAAGGGTATAGGTGGTCATGGTGTAATTTTCGAACGTCTTTGGAGTTCTGACTTCTGATGGTATAAACAGGATGTTTTTCAACTATAACCTCAAATGGTCCGTCGAAAATGCTACAAAGCTTATTATATTGTTTATTTTTTAGCATAATAAGATCGCCTGGTTTGTAAATTCGATTTAGACTTTTTTTATTGTAATAATCTTCTTGAGAAATCCTACTTTTTTCTAAATTTCTATTTGCGATCGAGGAATATTTTTCGATATCTTTCTTGATCTCATCAATATAAAATTTTACGTTTGTGTTTAATTTACCATCCAGAGGTGTGGTATTAAAAATAAAATCGAGCGAGGAAGTCATTCGTTTGCCGTATGTCAATTCTGCTGGGGAAAATCCTGTCGATGCGTTCTTAGAATTTCTGAGAGCAAATAAAATATTGTATAAATGCACATCCCAATTGTCTTGTTTATCATTAACATGATGCCTAAGCATTTCTTTGATAGTTCGATTTTGTCTTTCCACTAAACCATTTGCTGAAGGATGATAAGGAGTTGTGGCTAATTTTTTTATTCCTAAGAAACGGCAAAGCTGTTTGAAAATGTCGGACTCAAATTGGACCCCTTTATCGGAAAGAATAGATGTTGGCATACCAAAACGAGAGATAACACACTCCATTAATGCTTCACATATCGTTTCTGCTTTCTCATTTGGGATTGCCTTTGCTTCAATCCATTTTGTAAAGTTATTAACGAATACTATAATAAATCTATTTCCATATTTAGTTGTAGGTAGAGGTCCAGTTATATCAACTTCCCACATATTGGAATCTGTAGACACTTTAATCGGATTGAGAGTTGCTCGAGGTGTTGAATTTTTCGTTTTGTTGATGATACAGGACTTGCATTCATTTACCCATTCAGTTATATCTTCTTCCAAACTTGGCCAATATGCATAGTTTCTTATGAAATCGATAGTTCTCCTGATTCCAAGGTGTGAAAGCGAATCTATATGAGTTTTTTCAAATATTTCTCGTCTAATGTGTTGTGGTATGTATGGCTTAGCTCCTCTTCTAGATCTGAAACACAGTATATCGTTAGCTAAAATCAACTTTTTTTGGACTGATTTAAGTTTATTCCATTCATCGTTAACCATTCCAATAAAAAGATTTCCACCTTTCAAAAGAGATATCATTCCAAGAGTATGAGGGTCTTTCTGTTGTTCTTCAAAGATGTCAATACCAGATGTTAAAGAAACTGCAGCTGTCATTCGTGATAAACCATCTGCAACAAGATTAAGCTTTCCCGGAATATGATGTATATTAAAGTCATACTCTTGAAGTTCCATGTACCATCTTGATCTTCTTCCCCGTAGATCTTTCACCGTTTTAAGATACGTTAATGGATTATGATCGGTAAATAAATCAAAATTTTTCCCCAGTAGATAATGTCTAAATTTACGCAGAGACAGAATTATCGCTAAGCACTCTCTATCAGTCGCTGAATATTTTCTTTGTGTTGAGTTTAATTGCTTGCTGAAAAATGCAACGGGATAATCGATACCCTTTTCTTCCTGGGAAAGAACGGCGCCAACTGCAATATCTGAAGAATCACATGTTAGCCGAAAAGGAGAATTCCAATTTGGATATCTAAGTGACTTTATTTTACAGATTTCGTTTTTTAAATCGTTGAAAGCTTGCTGGCAAACCGTATCCCAAATCCAGGCTGATGTATTTTTTAGTAGATTGTAGAGTGGCGAAGCTATAAATGCAAAATTTTTTATGAATTTTTGATAATAATTCGAAAACCCTAAAAAAGATTGAAGGTCTTTTTTATTCTTGGGAGGCTGCCAACACATTATGGGTTTTATTTTTTCAGGACTAGGTTTAAATTCATTTTTAGAGACAATAAATCCAAGATATTCGATTTCTGTTGAAGCAAATTGACATTTTTCTGGGTTAAGCTTCAACCCTGCTTGAGATAGTTTTGAAAAAATATTATTAATATGAGAAAGATGGCTGTGAAAGTCTGGAGAAAAAATTATAATGTCGTCTAGATAGGCAGCACTGTATGAATTTTCAGCTATAATGATATCCATTAGACGTTGAAAAGTTGAGGGAGCATTAGATAAGCCGAACGGCATGACGTTAAATTCAAAAAGACCCAATCCAGGTCCAGGACAAAAAGCCGTCTTTTCTTTGTCAGATTCTTCTATTTCACATTGCCAATAGCCGTTTTTTAGATCCAGAATTGTAAAATAATTTGCATTAGAAAGTTTATTGATCAAATCTTCAATGTTTGGCAGAGGATACTGATCTCGCTTTGTAATTGAATTTAATTTTCGAAAATCGATACATAATCTATAAGTGCCATTTTTCTTTTTTACCAAAATGCTGGGAGAACAATAGGGACTTGTACTTGGTCTGATAACATTTGATTGCAACATGTTGTCGATAATTTTTTTCATTTCTGGCTTTAAATTTTCAGCCACTCTATACGGTCGGATTTTAACTGGTCGATCATCCAAAGTTGTTATTCTATGTTTAATCAGATTTGATTTTCCAATATCAGATTCTGAGTTAGAAAATATGAAATTCCATTTCGTAAGTAAATTTTGTATAAAATCATTTTCCGTTTGTGGATTATTAAAGTGAACTGAATTTATATAAGATTCTTTATCGATGAGTATTTTATCGTCATTTAAGTCAACTAAATAGTTGTGATGTTTGATAAAATCTGCTCCTAGAATAAGATCATGGCATGAATTTGGGACAACTAACATTTCCCAATCAAATTTACGGTCATTAATTTTAAAAGCCACTTTAGATATACCACTGACCTTCAACATTTGGCCATTGACCGTGTACAAAGAAGAAAAACAGGGCTTCAATAATTTTAGGTTATCAGTATTGTTGGTTATACAAACGCATGATCCAGTATCTACAAGGGCATTTTTCAGCGTATTACTAGGTAGAAGAGTAACTCGAAGAATGGGCTTGGTAGTTAAAAAGTGAGTCGAACACAAATACTTTTTCAAAGAATTATCATTATGATATCTAAGGAGGTCACAAACTTTGTCGATATGTCCTTTCTGTTTGCATTTTCGGCATAATGCTTGACCTCTGCAATCCTTAGTTTTATGATTATTTGAACCGCATTTTTGACATTGATAGCTATAAACTTGACGATGATTATTATTGTAATTATTTTTGGAACGAATATGCATATTTGAGAATGCAGCATTGACGGTATCAAGTTCTTCGTTAATGAGTCGGTGTTTGCTTGAAATATCTTTAGAGTTTTCACAGGATTGATCGAGACTGTGTGTGGCACTTACATAGTTCCTGTTGTAAATTTCTGCAATATTGATAAATTTATCAATTGGTTCGCTGAATCGTGACAAAAGATG
This sequence comes from Cyprinella venusta, assembly GCA_038021265.1. Lineage (NCBI taxonomy): Eukaryota > Metazoa > Chordata > Actinopteri > Cypriniformes > Leuciscidae > Cyprinella > Cyprinella venusta. The sequence continues at coordinate 28,698 of JBBNEX010000307.1, read as the reverse complement.
GGCCTGAATAGATTTGTCGACGCAATCGACGATCTTTCGCTTGATCATGAGGTCGATGTCGGCGTTTGGGGTATTTGGAAGAGCTCGAACAAGAATACTTCTTAACTTACGAGTAAAGTCTGATATTGACTCAATCCCGACAGTTAAGTTTGAGAATTTTTCGAATAAGCTGGCTGCGGATGTTTTTGATTCGAAGTAAGAAACTATGAACTGCTTAGTATCCTGAATCTTTTTCTCTTCATCTCGAAATTTTTTTGATAGAATTGAGCCTTGAAGGTCAGAAGGACAAGCCAACAAGAGGTTGGCGAATAGCTGTTCTGATGACCAGCTCTTGGCCAGCGCTTTTAGTTCGAATATTCGAATTTGTTCGTTTATATCAGAATCAGGATCAAAATTCTTCATTTTTTCTCTCTGTCACCAATTTATAGAATATTAGAAAACTACTATTAATGATAGCAATTAGTTATCCATAACCGCGCGCGCTTACGATCTCCTCCGATGTTGTGATAGACCCTACAAATCAATTTATTGAAAATTAGAACTTTACACTATAATTGTTTATTTTTGAAAAATTTGCAAAAATTCTTAAAATTTGCGATCAAGAACAAATATTTATCCTATTTTAAGATAATTACTCCATATATCTTACTATTTAGAACAGATCTTTTTAAAAATATTCGCCTCACTTTTTATTAAAATAATTTAATTTAATTAAACAGAAATTGTCCACTAATGATGCAGAAAACTTCGGCGCAGGTATGTAAGGAATAAATTCGCTCAAAAGCGTGACGACTGCTTCACAAAATTACGTATGTTAAGCCTTATATCTAAATTTACTTAAATTCTATGCTTGATGAAGAATCTTGATAACTTTTCTAAAAGACGCTATAAATTTTAATACAGTGGAAAAAATTTCCTGTCAAATTAATAATGATTCCATTTTCCCGAATCGATTCTATTTTTCTCAGATAAGATATCTAATATTTGTAGGGCCTTAGTTTAATTTAATGAAATATTTGAATTATGTGCCTTTTAAATTGATAAATTTTAATTTAATGAATTTTTGAGTGTGTGCTCCGACGTTTTTTAAGATAAAGATTGGCTATATTAGTTAAATTTAAAAGTCGACATTTTAGAATATATTTATCTAATTTCAACATCAAATGTGATAGAGTTGGAAAAATAAAGATAAATTAATGCGAGAAAATTTTACCAGTGAGGAATTTCTCATTATTTGAGAAATATAATCGTCAATGTCAACGCCATTTTTCAATAATATATCACACTATTCAAGTTAAAATTATAATACTCCAGCTTTTTTTACAATAACCCAAATATCAATAGATATTTTTTCTTCAAATACTTTCAGCCGATCTAAATGTAACTTTTCTTGATCATTCACTTTAGGCTCTGCTTCTTGATAAGAGACTTAAGGTGATTATTTATTTTTACTTTTAGAACTACAATAAGCAATAAGACATGTCAAAAAGTAGTAGATTTGGAATAGGATTTTTAGTTGCGCCATTTTAGTTTCAAAATTAATGTAAAATTTTCAAAGAGTTTTAAAACAAGATATCCTTGAATCAAAATGCTCAGCAACAATAAATATAGAAAATCAGCTTAGTGGATTAGAGCAAATTGTGTTAATGATAGAAATCAGCATCTAAATCCTAATTAAAAGATAAATATAATATTGTAATATTAATCTGATTTGTATTATTATGAGTCAATGTTACATAAACAATCAATAAACACCAACAGTCCTATTATTACTTGTTTATTGGTCTGATACGACTGTTACCAGCTTTTATGATCAATCTTATTGATATGTAGGATCTAACAGGCCAATAATATTTTTTATCCTCGGTTTTTTTAAATTGAATTCAGTACACTATTGTGTTTTGCCAAATATTATTATAGAAAAAATGTCACGAAAATTTTGTTTACCTAAAGAGAAATATTCCGAGTATTGATTGCAGAAAAATATGCTTAATGTCTGTATACCTTAATTTCAGAATAAAGACCATAATTTGAGAAATAAAAGTGACTAATCATCCATATTAAAATTGAAAATTTATGATTTTTGCTAATTATAATAGTTTCAAATGTATATTTCAGTTCAACTCATTGCGCGAAACAATTTTTCAACGCACATCGAATTACAACAAACGTATTTTGGCTATAAAAAAAATCTTTTTACTCTGTTATTTTTTATTATAATAGTGTTAGTGATGCAATAAATTGATTGGTTAAAAATTAAGGATGCAGATCAATCGCAGTTTTTTTCTAACCATCGGAACGAATCTTTTGCTTAATCTTCATTGGATTGCTCAATAACAGCACTCATGGGACTCTACAAGTTTATAGCTAAGTTTTAGGTTCAGGTCATGGTAGTCCTAGATTGTTACGGCCTCGCTTTGGCACAAGAGACGGTCCGCTCTGGCCTTTTATAACTTAGATTTGATCTCATCAATTAAAACCTCACGTTGCCTGTGATTAATAGGTCTGCAATACCCATGCGGCTTATTCTATCTGGATTTATTTCAGAATTAACGGTAATTTATGCCAAAAATTAATCGCGATTATATATTATTTAATTGCAATGATTGACATAGGCCAAAATTTCATTTAAATTATCATAAAAAAAATTGTGAAATTCGAATTTGAGATGTTCAAAATACTAGATCATTATGGACTCAATTGTATCTATTAATTTTTTAAACTTAATGTTTATTAGTAGTTTTATATTTAATTAATGTTATAAAAATGAAGCATGTGTTGTAATAAATAAAATCTAGTTCTAAAGCTTGGAAATCTGATACGTTTGACTTTAATTCGCAGGAGAAAGATTAATGGTATTAGCATCAGAAAACTTCTATATACGATGGAGGGTATTTATTTTAGTGTTTTTAGCATATTTTAATTGTAATTACAACAGTTAATTTTAAAATCTATTTATTAAAGTTAATTGCTAATATACAGGGTAACCGGCAATTATATCCGATATATCGTTTAATATATCCGAATATTTTATGAAAGATTAAAAATAATTTAAATAATAAATTATAAAGATGTGGATGATAAAAATAGCATTTTAAAATTTACATAACTAAAAATGATTCCCCTGGCAAACCAGGTTCAAACATCTTCCCTTATTGGTGAATTGTGATCAAATTTTTAGAATTTTATCCTTGTAAATAATTATAATAACTTGATTTTTGTTTCTTAAGGGGCGTACATATATTGTTGCCCTTTATCTAAGTTTATCATATCGAGGTCTGATATCTTAAAACACATATTCAATAGGTTTTAATTGAGGGCTTAAGGCAGGTATAAATTTATGGCAAATACAGTGGCGAGCAAAAAATTGTTTTACGTCCTCTGTGTGGGGAATACTCACATTTTCCATTATTAACATTGATTTTTTTTGAAAAATATTTTTATCCACACATGTTTCTAAAAATGTGTATTTAAATCAATGGAAAGAGGTTTCATTTTCATGTAAAAATATCGGAAAATATTTAGAATACGTCATTTATGAAGAAGCTTTTAAATCTTTGTGCATCTTAAACAACATTTTATTTTTTTATTATTATAGTCTATTTAATGATTAATATTAAAAATTTCCTAGGAAAATCGGATATTTTAAACGATAATTTGGATATATTCGAGAATAGTTCGGTAGTATATTATAGAATAATATGGTAGTATATGACGTTGTCTACCTACAGCATCTTAGTTAATATATTTTATATAATAGTTCATCAGAAAAAAATTTACGCATGAGTCTGCCCTTGTTCAACGTACAATAAATAGTAAAAGATAAAAAGAAAATGTCATATGTATTTATTGCAGTAGTTGATTCAAGTCTTATCACTGAGCTTAATCATTTTCATATCGTTTGAATTTGAATAATCGTTTAGTAGAAAAAAAATTAAAAACATTCAAAACTGCTACAATCATAAACATACACGACAGATAACGGTTTCCGAGATCTAAAAATATGAAAATTAGGGAAAAATTTTAATGTGATATTATATACACTAACGCTATCGCAGGATAAAACATGTCTAATCTATAAACAATTTACATTCTTGCAGATAAAGGCTTGCAGAGGCTTATAAGTTTAATATCAGAAAATTAGTTTTATTTATTCCATTTTGAATAACAATTGATGCGCATATTACTGAAATATCTCACATTTTTGTATAAAATTAGTATTAAATGTCTAATTTAATGGTGGTGAATAAACTACACCGTTATATTATTAATAAAAACAGAGGTTGTAATTATTTTAAGACTCTTGTTCTTATAATACCTGTATGAAATCATAGATAACAGATTATCATTAAAAAACTGGTTTGAAATAAACTTTTGATGTCAAATTTTACTACACCATTTCCCATTCAAAAGTTCCGATGGGATCAATCAAAAGTTCCTATCTTATGCGCATCTTTAAAAAATTTAATTTTAAGTGATTATTTAATTTTTTTTATACTTATATAATGCAGAATAACAATCAAAAAGATAGATGGAAAAGGCGTAAATATTCAAAACTCAGTCTTAACATAAAAAGAAGCGTCATATCTTATATCGAGCGACGCTTTGATAATTCGATAGCAGAGGCTGCCAAAAATTTTTCAATCAATGAGAGTACACTCCTAAAAATATATTCTTTATATCAAAGGGATACCAGATTAGTAGAGAAGAATCGAGGAGGTGCCAGAAATTTAAAGATCGAGCAAAATAACAAATCAAAAGTTTCTGAATATTTAGAAGAAAACCCTTTTATTAGAATTGATAAAATAATTTTAAAACTGCAATAACAAATCCAATTACATGTAAGGAAATATACAATTTGACGGGTCATTAAAAATCAAAACATAGCTTACAAATTCGTTAAAAAAACGCCTGCCGCGAGGAATAATCAGGAAAATATCGATGCCAGGCTTCGTTTTGCACAAGAATATTTTGAGAGGTAAATTTTAATGTTTGATAGAATACCGTTTTCTACACCTGACGTGATTTATATTGTCGAGACCAGATTTAACCTTCATAAACACAGACGGTATGATAGGAGTGAGAGGGGAACACGAGCTAACATTGTGGTTGCGAACTTAAGAGGGCGTAACATTAGCGTATGTGCTGCTATGAATATCACTGGGCTCGTTAACTATCAAATTATTGTATCTTCATACAACACGATTGAATTCATAAAATTCATAGAACAATGCATGCGAAATCTTTCTGAATCGCCCAAAATAGTCATAATGGACAATGTCCGCTTCCACAATTCAATAGAGATGCGTAATGTCTTAAAATCTTGAGCACATCAAATAATTTTTCTGCCTCCATACCCACCTCAGCTCAAGCCTATTAAGCTATTTTTCTTAAAATGGAAGAGCATAATAAAGAGCAGTATGACTATGTTTGATTCCACATCACTGCTTGAGACCATTTCAACAGCCTAAACGCAAATCCATGAGAGTGACTGCTGAGGTTGAATTCAGGAATCTACACGCTTAGCATCTAGAACCCTTTCGATTTACTCCTTTTTAACGTTTTTTTAAATTATTTTTTTACCAAAAAAATTTCGGAACTTTTGATTGATCCCATCGGAACTTTTGAATGAAACATTTTGGAGCATGCGCGAAAAACGGAACTTTTGAATGGCACCAACGGAACTTTTGAATGGGAAATGGTGTAAATGGTAAAGCTATAAAAAATTTAATTTTTTTGTATTATTTCAGTAAAAGGAACACAAAGAAAATTTTTACACTTCGAAAATAAGTTATTCTGAATTAAGTTTAAGAAAAGCTACATAATCTTCTAAAATGTGCTAATTTGAGAATTATACCCATGGAGCACGATTAAAACTAAAGAATTTACATAATTTGTTGCAAAGTATGAAAAAAGTAGTAAGTTTCCGATCGACTAAGAGGTTATGTAAATTTTTTATTTATTTAATTTATTTTTAGACTAATAAAATAAAATATAAGAAAATCTTATATTTATGAGTGGAAAATGTTTGGTGAAACTCTCACGCACAGATTATCAAACTTAAATTATCTAATTGTCATAAAAAATTACTAAAATAATTCTAATTAATAATAAAATCATTATATTTTCTTATAAGCGATACAGCGATAAGTTATGATTATAATAGTCAATAGTTAATACTGATACATGGATATCGACTTTTGGACTAATTGATTAAATCAAGCTAGATTTTAAAATTATGTATTTGTGTCTAATTATAATGACAAATTATTTTGAATGTAAATAAAAATACACTTAGGAAATGTTGTAAATGTACAGTGGAAAGATTTAGATGAAATAAAGGTATTTCAAATCACTTAATTGTGATTTTTAATCAATTAATTTAGGATTCAATCAAGTAGCAGTATGATGGAATAGGAGAGAGTTCGCTTTACTTTCTGCTACACTAGGTTATTAATTCGTCATTTTATGTCATTGAAAATCTGATTTTATCGAGTCTGATTTTGAAAAGGTCTTTTGATACTTGAATATTTCAGTTTTATCAAGATATATAGCGATATTCGATTATCAGTGTTTAAATAATCCATAAATTTGTCTAATAACAATAGATATATGCTAATTTCATTCATTAGTCTCCAAATTTCTATATTTATTTGTTTGACATAAAATTTAAATGTATATAAACCGATAATATCTTCTAGATTTGATTATTCTTATTTTTTTGAATAATTTTAGAATTGTTATGAGTTATAGTAACTTTCTTTTACTTGAATAATTAAGAAAGCTCTTTATATTTTTTAATTTATACATGTTACGTTCCTGATGGAAAATTTCAATACTTGTTAGAAAAATGTGCAGAAAATTTAACTCAGAGACTGCGTAATAAGATCAAATAAAATCACAATTAGGTTCTCCGGGGGAACAATCCTTAAAAGCTTGTAATTATTAAATCAAATTAAGATTGCGAAAAGATACTATTTTTATGTATCATTTATTATATCTATCACTCCTCGTCCGCATATGGAACTGGGTACTACACGCAATATTTACCTTGTTAAAACAATCTGCCAATAATATAAATAACAATGACTTGTTTTGACCAAAATGGATCCTTATTTAATTAAATTAATTGAGGAGATAAGATTTTTTTAAAAGAAATATAGCTTTCTGCCCTTGTAATATCAATAAAAATCAGGTATTATTTTTAATTAATAATTTTAATTAATATTGATATTCTCGCCCATTTGGTCTTAATTGTGTTAGCATTTTAAATTAATTCAAATAATTCAAATTTTATCTTGTTATGTTTTGTTATTTGATTTTTTATTTCATGCTTCTTTCATATAAAAATTTTGAGTAGTCTTGGCATTAAATTTACTTAAAAAATTTATTTTATTTTAATAAACTACCATATTCCTTGATTTAAATAATATCGTGTTAGCAGGATGTCAAAAAAAGGCATTATAAGTTAGGAAATCTTGTATTTTGTATGCTATCATTGTTTTACCCGTCACAAAGATTTTTATCGGTGATAATTTTTCAATGCTGATTATGAATACACTGTTATTTGTGTAGTTATCTCAAATGGTTCTGTAAAAAATATTTTTCAACGATTCGTTAAAAAATTATAAAAATTTCGAATCAGCAAAAGCCAGAAATAATTTTTGTTTTTATGAATAATTTAAATTAACATTTAAAGATACAGATGAAGTAAGTGACCCATTAAACTACTATAAGCAGCTTTATCTTTGTCTATACTCTTAAATTTATCTTCCGCACTTTGGTATTTATCTACTTTTTTGCGATTTACACTTACGAACTACGCAATTATGCATTCATGAGTCGGACAACGGCATTCAATTATACTGCTTTGTTATTTAAGAGATCAATAAAAAAAACAAGTAATAATTAATTTTACACCAGAAAATAACAAGAAACAAGAGGCGTAAAATTTTCGCCGTTATATTCCACTTGACGAAATCCTGGTATATCTGTCAATGATGAATATCTAAAATTTTAAATAAGATGAAATTTTGATTAATTTATATATGCGGTATTAATAATGCTTTGTCTCGGTACTAATTATGACATTCTTAATCGTGCTTGAGCAACACGCAGTATTAACGCCGTCGTCGGGCTTATTGAATGCAAAAGGATGTGAGATTATCCCATATTCCTGAAAAGATAGATATGCATGAGATAAATGTTATCAAATAAGTTTTTAGATCATAGTATTTAATAAAAACACAAAGAGATAAAAATAATTCTAAAAAAACTATATTCTCTGAAATATTGCAAAGGATAGACACATGCTGCCTACTTATTTGTCAATAAAAAAAACGGACAACCTCTTAAACAAATAAATTTCTACTTCTTTCACAAAATTAAATAAATCTTGGGTGAATGCTTGGATTATTACGCGACAAAATCAAGTATATTTGTCTTCTGTGTAAATATATAAAGTAGGGACCTTAAAATCGTAATTTTATTTCAAATCGAAACTAAAATAACTTTTTTTCTTATATTCGATTTCAAATCGATTGAAAATGATACCTCGTATAACGTACTTAATTCGTTCTAGGATTAAGTTCTTTATGCGAAACGATCCTTATGCGAATAATGCTATTTACTAAAATTTAATTGCTAACAATTAAATTTATGTCAACATAAAAAATTAAAACCTCATTTTGGAGCGATTTTGTGTGTTGATATCGTTGGATCTCAAGAAAAATGGTAATTTATGGCAAACATGCGCGGCCGAGCGAATAAGTGAAATCTGATTTTGTTCATTGTGCAAACCGGGGTTCGTTGTGTGAGTAATCTATCAGCAAACAAAAAAGTACGTTATGTAAGGTATCACTCCATATAAAAAATTGGAAAATTTTAAATAATCATTTATTTTATATTTAGTACGATCAATCAAGAAAAGATTAACTGTTAATACAAGGAAGAAGATAAAAAATCATGGTTTAGCATTAGCTTAAGCAATTTTCTGTTAAAATTTGCTAAAATTCATAGCAAATAAGATTATTCAACCTCATTTCATTTTGGGCTTCTCCTTTGATAAAAAAATTCTTCATTTTTGAAAAGACGTTTTAACTGGGATTGAAAATTCATAAATACGAAGAAAGAGGCATTAATTAATGCCCGTTATCCAGAACGAATCTAATAACCTTTCATGTTTTGTAAATGAGTTCATTATTTATAACCAAGATTGCGTGCTCTGTCATAACGAGCAAGAGCATATTAAAAATTTGTTTGAGAAATGATATAAAATTTAATACTTTACAGTCAGAGTTTTAAATTTTGAAGTAAATATGCCATTTTTTTTGACATTCAAGCCCACGCAGATATATTTCGGTTTCTCATTACAGGAATAATAAATTTTGCTTTTAACTCCTCTTCGACTTATCTCTTGCTTATTTCTAGTCAATAAAGCAAAACCTAACATAAAAAAAATTTTTTTCTTCATTTATATGTATTAAAACCGTGAAAAACTTTGTAGTCTAATTTTTTCTTTAAATAATACCATCAGCCGAGTTTCGTCATTCTGGAATAACAATGAAAATTTTTAATATTATACTAAAATTAATTCGAGAGATGATCGATTCGTGATTTTGATATAGATGTGCTAATATCCTTAATTAATTGTTGTTTCAGAGAATCATAAGTAATGCAGGGTTTGAGGTCTACCAATTGACACACAGATTGTTTGGGCCACTTTAAAATTTAGACCGTTTATCGATCCCCATCTTTAGAAATTATCAATATTTAACTCCTCTCTGTTTTAAGTTTTTTAAAATAGTGCATAATGTGCTTTTTGGAATTTTTATAGCACCTGATTTTTTCTATCATAAGTTTTCCTTCATAGTGATTTTAAAAAATTCTCATTTTTTCCTCTCTAATATTTTTTTAACTATAAATAAAATATGGTTCACGTTTTGTTGCAAAAGATTAGCGGTTGATTAAAACAGAAGGTCGATATGAACGCCACAAAATGGCGTCCTTTGCAATTGATTGCAAAACATTCGCATTTGATTGGGTGCTCTATATTTTTGGTATAAGATTTTAAAAACAAAGAATTTTTTGTTAATCATTAAATTCATCCTATTTAAAAAAAGAAGTATAATCGTTCATAAAATTTAAAAAATTCTCAATCAATACTGTAAAATCATCACAGAAATTCATATCACGCTTCAAATAATCAAATTTTTTATCACTATTTGTAATCCATTGTGGATCAATTTTCTAAACGGTTTATGTCAAGCTTTTATGTATTTCTGATCACAAATTCAACACAAAGATTATGAAAGACTACTATGTGAGGATAAAAATAATTTATCAACCCTTAAATCACTATAATATTAATTTTAATATTCGGTCTTTTATGATTTCCCTAAAAATTATTATGCCATGTAATAGCTCAATTAAAAAATGTTGCAGAACCGCATGATTTACCTAAGAAAGTCGCAAATGACCCGCAGACGATTATGCGATAATACATCGAAAGCCATTACTTCGAAACCACGACTTCGAACGTAATTACTTCGAAAAACAATTACATCGAAAACCATATAATCTGCATAAAAATTGATTTTGATTTTCAAAAATTATCAGAATCGTGTGCTAAAGCGCTTCTCGATATTTTTATCCAAAAAAATATTTTAAATGCGATCCATCAATATTTATTGAATATTACAGCTGATGAATGGCACTCACTATATTCTATTTCTTTTTTTTATTTAAATTAAATTTATTATTTTAAATACATAGTCTTCTCCTTCAATCATCGTAATTAACTGATCTAATAGATTTGATATTGTCACAAAATTTCAATAATCTTTAATTGATTATTTGAACCATTTAAACTCGTAATGTTACCCCAATAATCCTGACTATGCTAGTTTGAAATTAAAAAAAATAATTTGTAAAAAATAACTTTAGATTGATATTAGTGACACTATTCTTCTAAGGTACTCACCTTTTCATTTGAATTATATTCCGATACAATAAAGAGGATTCTTTGATTTAAGTCCTCATATGTCATGTTATGAATTCTAATATCTGCTCCTGTGCGGGTCTGATTAAGGTTGGTATTATTAATTCTTTGGTATGACTTCAACTTTTCAAGAAAAGAAAATATCGTTGGGTGGGATGCCCCAACATACAGCTGAAACTCATTATTCTATCCTTCAACGGAGTTGTTTGTTCTTGGGAATCTGTTTAGGGTGTCTTCGTAATAATTTCACAAATCTATAGGAAACGTAGGAATTCGCCTCTGATTATTAAGACCCATACGACCAATATAATAATCTTCGACATAATCGATAAAAGGTTGAACAACTTCAGCGTTGGTAAGAAAAAAGCGGTCGCTGCATAATTCATCAAAGGCATTTGGGACATCTATTGGATGTATGAATGAAAGTGCACCAATCATTTTAATGTTCGTCATAAAGTCAGCATCACTTACATAGAGTGATCTAAGTGAAGATAAAGAATTAATTTTTCTCCAGATAGATTGACAGAAGTGGTAGTAGCATCGTTTTATTCGCGAATTCGAAAAGGTTGAAGTAAGTGAATTATTGTTGCTGTTTCGAAGTCGACAGTAATAAGTTTTGGATTGACATTTGTTGAGAAATTCGAAATTTTTTGAAATAAAGAGTTGTAGGTTATTTGAATTTTGTTAGGAAGAAAGCAAAAACAAATGGAAGTAATGTATTTCTAATTGAACCATGAATTGTATACAATTAGAAGAAAAGACGAGGACAGGTTTTGAACGTGCCATCACAATTATAACGTGAACTCTGAGAAAGATGTCGAATGTAATTAGGAGTCGAAAAAATGATACTTCTGTTTGGCGGGTTGTGCGTGTCATTGAGTAGAAATTGTTCATTTGAGTACCTTATTTGCAATCTTCGAGGAATAGAAAGATTAGTTATCGAAGTTGGTATTGGATAAGGAGCTTGGTTTTGGTGTTTAACTCGTTAAATAGAGCGAGATATATTTTTTACATGAGGAATATTAACAGTGACGATGTCAGGTAACCCTCGTGTTGCCTCAGATATGATTTGTTGTGGAGAGCTGTGAGATACAGATGCGATAGTTTTTATTGTTTTGACTACTTGTCGGTCAATTATACGAGAAACGTCTGGTGCATGACCATGTTCCCCTGTTACAATATAATTTTGATCGTTTGCGCTACGTCGAGCAGGGCAGTTTCTACAAAAGTACTCTGTACACTTTCAGTATGTGGTTGATCCATGTTGTTTTTCGTAAGAGTAGATATAATAATCATTAACAAGAAGTTGGTTGCCCCATGGACTCAGAATAAAATGTGTTGTTAGCCTAAAATTGATAATCAATCAGCTAATAAGTATAACTTATTTTTTTTATTTATAATTATTTAAAAAATTAAAATTTTTTATAATATATAAGTTTTAACAAATAATTCACAATAAATATTCAGAATTTGGCATTTCGATGTAATTACTTTCGAAGTAATTGCGTTCGAAGTATTTGCGTTCGAAATCGAGTTTTCGAAGTAATGGTTTTCGAAGTGATGGTCGGTTACGCCCACAGACGATACTTTTGACACTACTGCATACTACTCTAGACTATTTTATAAGGGCTGTTAAAATTTATAAAAAACGACACGTCTCATATTTAAATGATTTTAGCTGATTGATTAAACTTATGCTTAAGATTATTAATATTTAATTTGTAAATTCATCTGACTTTTTATATTCTGGATGAACGAATTACAATATCATAAATACAGTTTTTTAATATTTTTTTATCTCCAAATTAAATATTTTAAGATTATTAGCGCCTTTAATTAAGATGCTATTCAAGGCCAAAATATTTACAACTTATAAATTCACGCCGAAGTATGCAAGATTCACTTTTTTATCTTAAATAAAAATCAATTATTGAGGTGATAACTTATATACAGTGATACGTCCCATAACCTACTCCTCGAATAACGTATGTTGCGCATAACGTAATTTTTTTGTGCTTATTGACAACTTGCATAACGAACATTGCTTCGAACAACGAATTAAATCAGGATCTACTATTATGCTTAACGCGTGTGTTTGTCATGAATTACCATAAATTATTGAGATCGAAAGATATCCCTACACAAAATTGCTCAAAACCAAGGTTTTAATTTTTTTGTTGTTGACATAATTATTTTTGTATTGTATTTAAGTACAAAACATTCTTCGCATAACGATCGTTTCGCAGAACGAACTTACTCCTAGAACAAATTGAATACGTTATGCGAAGTATCACTGTATTGTAGAATTTTTTTATTATATTCGACACAGCTTGGTTATTTAGAAGGAGCAAATTCGAATAAAAATATTTCAATCCTCATCAAATGTTTATATTTTTGTTTCCTTTTTTTTTTGCTTTTTAGTCTTAGTCACAAGGATTTTATGTGATTTTGGATGATGGAAATAATTTTTGTAACAATTTGACCAGTTTGTTAAATTATCAATCTGTATGAACAATTTAGTAAAATATTACCAAAAAATGTATGTAGAACTATTATATGACATAATTAACCACTATCGAATCACCTAAGCTTATATTTCTAAGGAAAATTCATAAACAATTTTTAAACTTACAAAAATTTCATTATCGATATTCGAGTTCTTATCGCTAATATTGATTAAACTTCGCAGATTAACATCTTTAAGATGAACAGGGATCAACTTATTGAAATGCCGAATTTATAAATGAGAAATAGGGGCATATTTAACAGTCACTTAATTTAGTTACGGTCATTTATCCTTTATTTCGCGTGGTATATATTTTGAAGGATTTTTTAATTAACGAAACAAATAATTAAGACAATCATTTTTTTGATAATACACCGATTTTGCCATGGATGATCTCCGATTTATGATAGAAAAATATACTAGATTTAAATTTAAGACGAATAATTAATTTTTCAATTTAAAAATTGGGATTTTTCGCAACCTTATCATAAAAAATAATCTGAAGAAAAGAAATCGGTGCTAATCAAGTTATGATCATCCTGAACCTTCTGCAACGGGCTTAATCGATGAATTTTTGATAAAACTCAGCCGTCTGTATTTATATTCATCAAAAAAAAAAGAAATGTTGTTATATTAGTAAGGTTAGCTAATTATATATTTCTCTTCTGCCTTGAGACCTAATTATCAAGCGAAGAGGTGCAACAGGCATCAGTTCTTTAAATTGATTGCGACCATTAAAATCTATGTTTATGATAAAGATTTAAAAGCAAATAATTTTTTTAATTGTAATCCTAATGATTATTAGACATTGAATTAAAGGGATTTAAAAGATAACGAAAATGCGCATGCCATAAAAAACATGTCAGTCATTCGTTTACGCAGCTGGAACCATGTATATTTATTAAATACATTCAGGAATTGTTATATGATGGAATTTAATTTTAAAGGTGTAAAAATAATAAGGAGATAAAATATCGGGATAGTTCGAATCATAGCGAAGTAAGGTGATGACTCGATCATTGGAATATGATGAGAACGGCGCTATTTTCGGGCATTTTTGCATTGCTTTATTTTCTTTTTTCCTATTGCCGTTTACTTATTATATTTGGAAGCAAAAGTTATTTGGTTTATCATAAATAACTAATTGTTAGTTAAGAGTGACAAAATCAGTAAAGTATCCTGTCATTGCTCTGCATGCAAATCTAAAATCGAACTTCTTAGCAAGAAAAATAGAAATGGATTAAAAAAAACTGGATTGTAAATTATACCATTTAATCTCAGTTCAATCTTACTTTCAATACTCTGGCTATTTTTCGCATATTTTTCTTTTACTATTCACAATTTCAAATTTGAATCAAAGTCAGAAAAATTTGATCCGTTTGAAATACTCGACATTAGTCCAGTAATAATTTTAATATTATAGGACTCTTCACAATTAGAAATCAAAGCTGCATATAAACGCCTTGTTTTAATTAAACACCCCGACCGTGGAGGTGACGTTGAAGAATATATCACCCTCTCAAAAGCCTATAAAGCGTATGTACTTATCTTCTGTTTCTTATTCTTTAAACCCCTACGCGTTTTCAAACCGTCTTAAATAATTATTTTTAACGCAATTTTATTTAATTTATTCTAGTTTGCAAACATAAACTAAAATAAATATTTTTTCATCAATTCATTTCTCAATACAGCCATACTATCATCAAATAATTCCTTCGCCAGCGCACAAATTCTGTATCCATAACATAATTTTAGTAGAATTTAATAGCCTTTTATCACGTAGGCTTAATCAGTTATAAAATATACGCCATTAAATATTTGATTATAATTTTATATAAATCCAGGCTCCTTTACTACATGCGGCTAATATTAGCATTCGTCGTGCCTCTTGCTTAAATCAAAATTGCACAATTTTTTATTAAATTTGTTAGCTACTAATCTAATTCAAATTTGTAAATAATTAACCACAAAATTATTTTTAACTTTATTCAGATTTTATGAATTAGCTTTTTGCATAAATCGTGGCTTGGATTGCCAAAATTAGCGGTAAATAATCATTATTTTACATTTATATAATCAGATCACCTTTCTGTAAATATTTTTTGATAACATGATACTCTTTCGTTTAATAATCGATTTTATCTGTTAAAGCTGAATTTATGGCGCTTAAGGATATGTCAATAGATTTTTACTATTTTCACCAGCTATTTATTGAATCTATTCAGTATAAGAAATACAAGTCTCATAATTATATTTTTTTCAATGTTTTTCGCGGTAGTGCGTGTTATTAGATCTTCAAGTAGCCTAATTCAATCACTTAACGCCTCAATTTTTAACGTAACCGTATTTTTATCAGAAAAATGTTGATTGATTCCATATAAATTGAAACTAAAACGTTGCAATAATAAAATAGACTATTTAAAATCAATTGAACTAGATTAGTCTTACATACAATCGTTAGTCCATAACAGCAATAGTAGTTATATCCCAACATTCGTCTGTAAATTCTAAAGACAATTCCTGCTACATATATAGTCATTCAATTAGATCTGCAGAATGTATTAAATCGTTATTACGAGCGTTTATAAAAAAACAAATTATATTTTATATGAATGTAATATCCACCTTTTATCATTAATGATAACTATCTTACTTTACGTCTTGCATCTAGGTTTGCATTATATTTCGGTCATTCATGATAAAAAAATGAAATTACTCATTTTTAAATTTGGCGATCATTTATTTCGTTTTTCGTTGATTTTTAACATTTTGACGACCATAAAAAAATTCTCATTATTAACGTATTCTATTTTTAATAATTACCTCTGTGTCATCAAATTCTGAAAAAATAAATATTATGATGTTTTCCTACTATTTGCGATAATTCAAGCATTAAATTTTCTGCTGACGTCAATTTTTCAAAATTATGTAATATCATATCTTTCAATAAAAGATAGAAAAATTTATTGTGTGACTCAAATCTATCTGTTGATCCGTTTATTGTATAAAGGAAAATTTATTAAGCAATAAATGGCATTTTAATTTAATTATTGTCATCAATTGATACCTCATTTATTTTTCTCATTGTTTTTATCATTCATCATTTCCCGAGAAGCCATCGCCCCTGTCAAGCTGTTTTATTTATCTTATACACTAAGACGTTAGGCGTAACATATATTTGACGAGCATTTAAAAATCTTATTTTTAGCCCAAAGTTATTTGACTGTTTCCTGATCGACAAATGATCTACACTATGCCCAATTTTATTAAATATAAAATTTTTAGTTTATCAGTAAGGCTTTTCATAAAATATTTCGACAGGAAAAAATATTTTCTCAATCCAAACTGATCATCTCCCATATTTTGCTTATATCTCCTGCCCACAGAATTTATATGGAATAAAATTTTATTTATATTTCCAAAATGATGTATTTGCACAAATTTCTAACTTTCATGACTTTTTATCTTTGTCTGAACCCTTAAACTTTTTACCTGCCCAATCCTCCTATACTTGTCATTTTAGGTCTACTTAACGATAAAATTTTTTTTAACTTAAATATGCTTATGTTTATGAAATACAGTGGATCTTCTACTTTAAAGTTCTTGCTTATCGATCATAATCTATCATACCAACTGTATTTTTAACATTTCCTCTCAGTTTATATATCAGTGTATGAGCAATGGACCCTCGCAATTATCTTTTTTTAAAGATGAAATAAATACCACTATTTTAGCTTGTAAAATAAATTGCGCAATCTGAATATGATACCTTTTTTACTAGAAGAATTTAATTTTCGTTACCCTTCTAATTCAAATAGTTTGACTGACGAGGTCGCTAGAGAGAATTATATGAAATACGGAAATCCTGATGGACCAAGCAGTATTATTAACTATTTTAAAAAGGTCCTTCCTTAGGAATTGCACTGCCATCATTTCTGATCGATAAGAAATACTCTCGCATAGTTATTACTATTTATAAATTTAGGTGCTTTTGGCTTATTTCATGGTAATCGTAGTGGGTTTTTCCGCTCTCCATTGTATGTCATCAAGTAACCTAAGACTCTTTGGTGGTACTACTCTAAGCAGTACTACTCTGAAAAGCTTCTAGCTACTACAACTCAAATGTTTTGTCATTTCATCCGAACTAGTTCTGATTTGAAGTGGAAAAGTAACGCGTACCAGTTATACCAGGAATTATCACAATTATTTCAGGAAGTATTGAATTGTCCCCTAAATACTCATCTTTTATGAAAATCTCCTACGATCAATCTAAAGATTTGCACGGAGTAAATTTTGTAGTAATCACAAGCTTGTCACTAAATTGAACGTAAAAAGTAAAAAAGAAGGCATTTTTAATCAAATGTATTGTGTTAAAGCACGGGCATTAATGTTTGCATATCTTTCCAGAACAGAAGTTCCTCAGTCTCTCAAGATAGGCCATTTTTTTTATTTGATTACGCAGATCTCGATAAATTATTGGTCAAATTTTTGCTGTTGTTGGGTGAGTTTCAAAATATTCAAGCCTGCTTCACACATTATAAGTCTATCAATCCAAGTATTCCTTTTTAGATTATTAAAGCTAATTTTGGATGCAATTTGGATAGTCTGATTGACTCTATGAAACTTTCTTCGTTGATAGTCCAGGGGTTAAATATTTTTGACTCTCCATTGATGCAGCTACCACACATAGACCAACATCACGTTGTTTTACTTCAGCGAAAGAAAGTAATGAATTTTTAAATATTTAGAAATCGATTAACACTATTCAGAGCTTCGTAACTGCCCCTGAAAAGGATAGGAAGTTTTTATTTTTATTTTATTTAGCATTTTATTGAAGGGACTTAGTGATGATGAGCGGCAAGATGTAACAAATGCAATATCTAGCATGCCAAATATACTGATGAAAATAGTCCTAAAAGGCATATGATAAATAATTAAAATTAGTCGGTGATGACGTGAATCCAGTGGAAATTGAGTCTTGTAACGTCATATCTGTTGTTATTTACCTCAAACGTATCTCACTTTCTGACAAACTTAAATTTTCACCTGATTCCATCGATCCAAAAATTGATGAAAATAATACGAAACCCGATATATCAACCTCTTTTGATTCTTTCGATATTGATGACGTTTGTGAGACTAAAAATGGATCACAGGAAACTCTATATTACGCCCATGCGCCAAGATTTCCCTTCGAGAAAAAGGAAGGTTGGTGGGCTTATTTAGTTGATGCATCCAACAAACTTATCTCTAGTCCAATATATTTCAACTTTAAAACTGTGCAAGAAAAGATAGTTCTACAGTGTGTTCCGTCGATAGTTGGCCAATATAAATTCAACTGCTTTATTTTTTCAGATTCCTATGTTGATTTCGTCTTCCAAAAAGAACTCACTGTATATTTACCTTCATAACTCAGGTCACAATTATCAAAACCAAACCGCCAATTTTAGAGCATCCACAATGGAATGATCTCTCAGATGAGGAGTTGGATGATGTCGAGGAAGTTCTTACCGACAATGAAGAATTACTACCTAAATAGTATCCTATTTTCTCATATATTGTGATAAATTAGTTACTAAATAACAATATTTTATACATATAATTTAAATTGTTGCCTTAAATTCTTCAATAGGTTAATTTTTAAATACCATAGGTTGAGTGATTATTCTGCCAATAGGTTTAATAGCAAATCCACATATTTTTTGTTTAAGGTTAAAATTTTCATTTTCATTTATCAAAAACTGTAGCGACAACGTGATAACGATCGTAGTTAGTCGTAGGGATTAGCGTTATTATTGCCATTGCAAACACCTTAAAGATTTGCGTATTTGGGCTCTTTGTTCACTGACCGGTTGGGCAACAATTAAATAACTAAAAACGTAAAACCGTTACTTTTATTAACTGCTCTTTTGAATTATCAAAAGATTCAATCTAGACCAAATGCGTATAAGTGACTTACTTTGTCAATATAGGGTTACCTTCCGTATACCTAAATTGAATTTTGTAAAAGTCACCTATTCATTATTTTGAGTTATATGAATACGGTTTATTGGTGATAAACTCGAGCCTAACTGATATAATTAGTACAGTATAGGACATTCACTATCACTTATTGATCAATTTTTCTCTTCTTTTTAATAATTAACTATAACAATCGATGTTTATGACCAATAACCTTAATACATTTATCAGACATTTCAATATATATGTCACCGGCAATTTGAGAAATTTCGGCAATTTGCGAAATCGTAGAGATTTCTACGTTAAAATGATTTAAAATGTTTTTTGTTAGTTTAAAAATATTTATTTATGCCAATTTAAAATATTTTCTGTAAGTTTTTTAGTTTTTACGTCAATATCTTACTGAAGTTTTTCACGCATAATTATAGAATTTCAAAACTCCCGTTTAAGAAATTCTAAATACTTACTTTCAGATGGCATATTTTAGAATTTATTAAGTAATAAAACGATTTTAAAACGTTTAATGTAGAATAAACTAAGATTTCGCGAATTGCCTAAATTTCTCAAATTGCCGGTAACATATATATCTTGTTAAATCGAAAAATTGGTAACTAGGCACATAAATTATTCAGAACCTATGCTTATATCATATACATGAATACATACAACAAAATATAATTAGTTTTAGTTGAATAAAGTTTAAAGAACATTTCACGTCTAATTGGCATGCACTAACAAGATGTCAAAATATTTTTTTGTTGTTAATATTTCACAATCGCATGTTTTAATTTTCCTGATTCGAAATTTGTTATGATATTGTACTTCAAAATTAAAAAAACTTTGGGCTTTTCATTAAGTGCAATAATTTATGCATATTAAGGTTATAACAATGTAAAATAAACTAAAAATATATAGATCGCCCGGACGGAGGAATCGAACCCCTCTGGAGTTATCCAGCTACAGATTTGAAGTCTGCACACCGCACCAGCGAAGATCAACCAGGCGGTTATTGACCTTATCATGAGTTATTTATAGTCAAATATTTTTTATTAAAAAATTAGAAAAATTTTTAAGTAAATTAAAATTATTGTAATTGTATTCATGATTTCTGAAGATTCATGAAAATGTCAAGCTATTTTATTCATGCGCAGTAACATAAAAATAAACTTGATTCTGTCGCAATTTTAAAGTTTTGCAGCAAAAAAACAATTTCAGTAAAAAACAATTGATGTTTAATATTATAAGAGTTTTAAACGATTTTTTGAATAAAAAATTAAATTACTCATCTAGCTGATGCATAAACAAAAAATAATGTAACGCTAAGGGCATTAGCTCATCTCTATTGAGTTCTAAAACTTGGATTTATTATTATTTTACAATATCGAGGGTTTCGAACTAAAAAGAGTCCTTGTATATATAATAAAATCACAAAATTCACAAAAATTTTATTTCACACTATTCCGAATAAATTTCCCGGAAAAGTTACATGCTATCGAGTGAGAGAATTGTAAAATAATACCTACGGTTGATCACAACAAAAATTAATTAAATCTGGATTATTGCAATATCATTTGACTCTTTATATTTCTGACTCACTAATTGTCTCATTTGATGATCTAACACTGACCGATGATCATTTATTTGTTTTGCTAAAAATAAATTCTGAAAGGATAAATGCTCTTGGCCAGTGATTTTTGTAAAATTTTCGATAGAAAAGGGTATTTTATCCCAAATTTCTTCCCATCACCTTTAAAATCTTTTAAATCAATTAGACCCGAAAAATTTTGTTTTTAAAAGAGGCAAAAGGTACAACAATAAGGTAATCAAAAAAATAAAGCAATTCATACCGATGTTTAAACAATATTATCTTTCTATCAAAGATTCAGCATGAATTTAAAAAAATAATATAGAGCAAGCAGGAAATATGCAAAATAGATTTAAAAAAGAAGTTAAGGGCAATGTTGAGGAAACGTCGAAATTAGAGTACAAAATTATCCCCATAACCTCATAAATTAATAAAAGAAATTCAATTATCTGAATCTTAAAACTAAATTAATTGAAACTAAAAGATACGTGAAATTTATTAATCAAAATTTTATGATTTTAAAATGATTGAATATATTTAGTTTAACAAGAATTACAAATTCCACTAAAAATAACATAGTCTTGTTGAGATGGTTTATTTTACTTGAGTATATTTGATAAAAGCTAGAATATGCGAAATATATGATTGGAGAGCTTCGTTTAATTTATCTGTTCAGCCAATATTGATTATTCAGTATTAATACTGCCCTTAACAGAGAAAGCTTATTCTCGAATAGGCTTAATTTTTAACTAAAAAATTAATAGCGTTGAGATGTCAAATGTCTCTTAAGCTGCTATTTTATTCTTTTATTAATCTTTTGGCCAGTTATTTCAAATTTAGCGGTCAAATCTTCCATTTTTTTAATATTATTTACTTTACAGAATAGCAATTAAAAAATAATTATTAAATCAATAATTTATGTTTTATTTATGATATTTGTTCTATAAATTCGGCTAATTTTTGTCCAATCCTATTAAAATTTTCAATAAGAAAAATTTTTTGTTCCTTCATTGATCATGTTCAAAGTGATTAAAAATTTTTATCACCAATCCAAAATTCAGTGCGCGTTAGGCTAGGGTCAATGACTGCTTTAAGGCATTTCTTAAGTCATTTTTATTAACTCAGAATATTCGATTCACTGTAATTACCTAGAAAGTATTTACCTACAAAGTATTTACGTAGAAAGTAATTACCTAGAAAGTAAATAGCTAGAAAGTAATTAGCTAGAAAGACAAATACCTAGAAAGTAAATACATATAATTGCAAATACAGTCAAACCTCGATCTTTCGATCCACTCGGGAATCGAAAAATTTGTGAGCGAAAGCAAATGAGCGAAAGAAAATGTCTAAGAGCGCATGAGCGTATTATTTTATTAAATTAATTATTTTAAACAATAAAATGTTCTTGAACCAAAAAAAATATTTAAATATTTTAATAATAATGAGTCATTAATTTTGTTTATAGCTTTCTTTCAGCTCAGATGTAATCTTTTCATTAATTATTCTTAAACAATTTCTTTCTTGTTTGTAAGTAGTTGGGTTTGAATCAAAATAATCTGTTAGCTTATTAACGCAAGTGAGTAAATCTTGAATCGATGATGTATTAAAGTTTTCAGGCTTCTCAGATTCCTTATCCTCTTCTTAGACCTAGTTCTCGTTCGAAACCATGGCGATGATGTCTTTTTCTTATATATTATTACTTATTGCCAGAAATTTGGAAACTTTGTCGTCAAAGTTTATATATTCTTTGGGTTCAACAGCTTGAGGATCATTAATTTTTTTAAAGAGTTCTGTAAATTCATTAATCATATTATTTTCTTCTTCCGGAATTTCTGTAATAGGCGATTTCAATATTGAAGTCTTTTTCCAACAGTTTAGAACAATAGCATCCGGAATGCTATTCAAGGCTTCATAACTCTATAATACTTCGTGTTTAAGTAAAGTTTTTTCCATTATTATTGTTTTAAATAGAGTCAAAGTTGTACTGACTTAAAATTTTCTTATATCTCACCTTAAGGAAGTATATTATTCCAGCATCAAGTGGCTGAAAGTGAGAAGTCGTATTAGGAGCTAAAAAATTATCGTGACATTTTTCAATTCAATTTGTACAACATGGGTTGGAGCATTGTCTAATATTAAACAAACCTTTTTGCTAAGCTTTGAGATCTCAAAGTCAAATCGTTTTAACCAGTTATTGAAAATTTTAACCGTCATTCCCGCCTTCAATTAAAAAAATAGTCCAGATAGGAAGAATAATTAAACCACTTTGATGCTCTTGGGCTTTTAAAGTTATCAATAATAGCTAATTGAAGTTTATGTGATCCTGTTGAATAACAGCATAGTACAAGAATTACGCGTTTCTGTGATTCTTTAGTGTTTTTTGCATTTTGATTTGTTGCTAGAAAGCGATTTGGCATTAAATCATAAAACAGAGAAACTTCATCCGTGTTGTATAAATCATTCTGATCATATTGTTACAAATAATTATTGAGTTTAAATTTTTTCCTTATCAACTTTTTCTATTTTAACACTTAATGCCTCCCCGCACAATAATTTTGATTTTATTTTACACTGGCGTTTAAAATTAGATAACGATCGTTTAGAATGTTTAAAATAAGGCCAAAAATTTAGAAGATTTCCGACTAAATACCTTCTGTCCGAAGTGTTTTATTTGAAATAACGAGATTTATGTCTCGAATAGAAACAAGTCATACATATGCTTCTTCAAGTTCATAATATCGCACTTTTTTATATAAACGGACTTTTCGCGTCAATTGATCAGCCACTTTTATTTCTCTTTAAGCATATCGCATAAATTTCTTTAAACAACTTCAATATTTAGATCCTTCAATATTATTTGGCATAATCCCTCGGAGATTTGCCGATATTATTTTCGCACAAAATACAAATCTTGTTTTTTAAAAAATGGATTTAAAACCACATGCTTTATTTTCATTTTGCAAATAAAGTTTATTATTCGTAAAATCAGCAAAATAACTGTTATAAATACTCTTTTTACTTAGTAATTGATATTGCAAAAGTATGTCGAAATCAAGTTATGTGGAATCTCGTCGTTCTTATTTTATTCTTATTTTTATATATGTAACATTACGCATGTAAGAAAAAAAATTTGAAAAAAATTTTGAGCGAAAGCGAGTCAGCGAATGATCAAATGAGCGAAAGATCGAGATTTGACTGTACTAGGAATAAAATTACTGTACGATTTTTGCGTGCGCATAATTTTAAAATGGAACAAGCAATTCAAGCTTCTTTTAAAAATTATTTATTAGATGTGTTAATGATACTTTCATATAATATAACGTTAAAATTTTATTTATAATTATTTTTAAAGTCAGATTACAGAAGTGGTGTAAAGAATCCTGTTATTTCTTTTTAAGGCCCTTAAAATTTACCGTATCAGAGTTTAGTGCTGATTTCGTCTGTTTCATCCATGAAAAAAATTAAAATTTCGTTTAATATTTTATATAAAATGCAGTTTTGCCAGTCAAATTTGTTTTTCGAAATCCGTCCGTTAAAACTAATCTATATTTATAGAAAGATACTATTTGACCAAAAAATTAATTAAAAAAATTGAGTTAAAACTATAAAAAATGTAAAATTTACTTCATTTTAGCACCTTAAAACCGTTTATTTTAAATAATTGAAGTACCATATTTTTATAATTATATAAATTTTCTTATTTTAGTATACCACATAAATATCTGAAGTGTGCAAGAGGATAATTATTGTTAGAATACGAAGGATTATATTCTATCAAGAAAAAATCCACGAAGAGAAAATTTATTGGCTATGCTGTAAATTCGAAAAGAATGCCTGTGTTGTGCGTAGTTCCACACAAGAAAAGATCTTAATATCGGTTATAAGAGTTCATTGCCATCCACCTGATGGCCCAAGAAATAATTCGAGAATGATTTTAAATGAAATCAAGCAAGCTGTCATAACGAATTCACTTCCCCCACAAATAATTAGCTTTAAGACTAGTTCAACGCCAAAAATAATCGCAAAGATTTACTGAATTAAAATTATATCAAACGAAACATACGAAACACTAAAATAAATATTCAAAATCCTCCTCGAGAGCCAACCAATTTTTTTCAGATAATGTCATTACGGATCATCTTTAACAGACCTTGAACAATCAAATACTTCTTTTTTATCACAATCCAAACGACGAATCACATATAATCATTTTCGCGTGTGATTTTACATTATCATTGCTGTCAAGACATTCAGAGGGGTTTTACGAAGGCACATTTTGAATCGTTCAAACTCCCTTTTATTAACTAAATAAAATACACTTAAAAATTTCTGAAAATATTTTCCCCATAATATGTGCTCTGCTTCCTAATAAAATTAATAGGACGTATAATTCTTTTTTGACAATTCTAAGATATCTGTTCCTCAAATGCAATCTCGTACAAAAATCACTATAGATTTTGAAACTGCTGCTTTAAGCGCTTTTAAAAATCGATTTGCCAATTCCATAATTCAGGGATGCTTTTTCAATTTCTCTCAATCAGTTTGGAGAAAAATTCAATCGATAACTGATGTTTTTAGAAAATAAAAAAATGATTTTCAATTTTCTATGAGCACTAAGATGCTTCGTGCATTAGCCTTTATTCCTCCCACTGATGTGACTCTGGTCTTTCAGAATTTTATGTTGGATCTATATTTCATGAAAATCAACAATATACAGTTAAAGTTTCAAACTATGTTAAAGATAATTACATAGGAAGGATAATTGCGAATAATTTGCGCAGATCTCCCTTTTTTTCGATCGAAATGTGGAATGTTTACAATGCACAAATACCTGGCCATCCCAAAACGACGAATTCTCTTGAAGGATGGCATAATGGTTTTAAAAAATTAGTCAACTGTACGCATCCATGTCTATATAACTTTATGGAATTTTTGAAAAAAGATAACAACTACCAGACGTTCATGTTAAACCAGGAATTAGCTGGTCACCAAACCCAACAAACCAGGCGAGAATATAAAAATCTAATTGAAAGAATCAACAGAATCGTCAGTACATATTTCGTCGATAACTCCGTTTTATATCTTTTTTCGATCGCTCAAAACCTAAGCTTTTAAAATTATCAAAAAAGTTATACATTTCAATTTTAAATGTTATTTACAGCTATTTTACGTAAATCATTATATAAAACATGATTGTCTGTAGTTTTCTTTCAAAGTAAATCGATAGTATGTTATGATCTTTATAGGTAATTACCGGATACGGAATATTCAGAGCAAGATTTCATTTGATGGCGTAATTCAATGTTATGAAACGTTAAAAGTGTGTTGCAATTCTTTCTTATCAAAATAGGCAAGTTCTTTATTTTCTAACATCTATAAGTATTATATCATTTAAAATGATGAATAATGCAGTTAAAATGTAAATTAAATATAAAATTTTGATAAAAATGATTTATTATCAAAATGCCGTTATTGATTAGAAAAATGTTGATATTAACTAAGGAATGGTATTTATGTCGGGCAGAACAATATTTGAGTATCAAATATTAGTTTTAATCTCACAGTCTGCTTAAATTAATGAAACAAGTCTAATATAGAACACGTAACTCACTTTTATGGATCAAAAATTCCCAGGGAAACTAGATCATTGTGCCAATTATATAATTGATAGCAATTTTTAAGACAGTTTAAGCGTTTTTGACTTTGTAAATAAAATGAATGTAAATTATAATGTAAAGTAAGGTCTAATCGAGATAGCAAATGGAATTTTTAATCGAGTGCGGATTGTGACAGACAGAAAAGGCCAAAATGCAGATATATTTTGGAGAAATATGCTATCGCTTTACGGATGTAAAAAAAAGATCCAATAGTAAAGCCTTCCATTTGATCAAAAATTCGTTGATGTTACCCGTTTATATTATTTGCTCGGGTATTTTCTCTTAGTTAGGCAAAGCTTTGATTAAAGTTTGATTTTTTGCTGGGTCAGAAGAGCTTGAAGCTCTTCCGTTTTAGCCTCTTCCTAATTTTCTTCAATATGTTCCTCTACATTCTTCTCATCTATCTCCCATTTTAAGTATTTGGCAACCGCGAAGATGTCTTTCATCAATTTTTTATCGTTAATTTCTCATCCCTGGGTTTTAATTGGAACTAATATCTTCCAGGATAAATTGAGACATCTTTAAGACACTTCACTCTACGCCATGATAAAATTTTGATTGCGAAAGAAAATCAAGTTTCTTTTTCCAGAACTTTAGAACATAAATGTCTTCACAAAATTCGCAGTTTTTAAGTATTTTTTTCGTTTGGACTCGGATTTTAGGTTTTGTAAAGTTTAAAATAACTTGCTGATCCATTGGCTTAAGAATAGGCGTGGTGTTTAGTGGCAGATACCGTACCTTTATAAAAGGATAATGTTCCTTAAGTATCTCCTTAAGATCTTTTGGTTGACGAAGAGCATTCTGCAGTATTTATAGAGCTTAAAGTGGTAGTTATTTTTCTATTACTAATTTCTTAACATCATAATAAAAGGTTCCCAAAATCCATTCCTTGAAGATATCTTGAGATACTCAGAATTAAGTGTTTGATTTTCAATAAATGGCCAGTTTTGATTTTATAAAGCTCTTTTTCTTTAAAACTCGAGGATTTTCCGAATGATAAACCATAAAAGGTTTGATGGTAAGGTCTCTGCTTAAATTCAATGAAAAAAGGAGTGTCAGTCTGTCTTTCACGGGTTTGTCCCGGCAATTTTTTTCCTCTTCTGTAATTTAGCTTCATTTAGGCAATCGCTTCCAGAAAAGACTAGTTTTATCAGCATTGAATACTTGCTGTGGGGTTTAGCCTTCATAAATTAGTAATTATTTAAACTAGCAAGGACTTCTTCTGCTTCATTCTAATTTGCTCAAGCTGACTCACTATGCATAGTTAAGCAGTGGATTCCACATCTTTTTTGAATCTACAAAACCAGCCCCAGCTGGCTTTAAATTCCTTTCTATTTCACTGGTAATATTTTTAAAAGAATTTTTCGTTAAAACGTTAAAGACAACTAGAGTTTTAGGACAGATGATATCATGGGTTGAGATATCCCCTTTCATCTGCCTATCGCTAATCCAAAATAGCAAAAGCCTTTCTATTTCTTAGTGGATTAGAGACCTTTGAGTTTTATGGAAAGGCTTTTAAACTCTCTTCACCACAGTAGCTGACTTAATTGAGTCTTTATTGGTCACAATAGTAGAGATTGTAGTCATGCTTAGATTGAATTCTCTTGCCAAGACGAAATGTCTCACCCCACATTCACTTCTTTTAAGTATTTCTTTTTTAATTTAACCGAAACAGCCTTTCTGCTATTTTTAGAATTATTATATCGAGAAATAAAAATAAAGAAGAGCAAGTGCGTTATGTCATCACAATAAATTAAAAGCTCGGTTTGGAACAATTTTGTGTGTTGATATCTATTGATCTCAAGAACGCATGATAATTCATGGTAAACACGCGCAAATAAACGTAAAAATGGAATCTGATTTAGTTTATTAAGCGAAGCATGGTTCGTTACGCGTGTTATTTACGAGCAAAAATAAGTACATTATGCGCAGCCCACGTTATCCAAGCCGTAAGTTATGAGAGGAATCACTGTACTCACTGACTTGAAGA